>PVKC010013869.1:0-22634 GCA_004027635.1 Crocidura indochinensis
GTGCAAAACAAATGCCCTACCCACTATGCTATTCCTCCAGTTCCTGCTGGTTAGATTTTCTACAGTTTAATTATTTCTATTTATCGCATGGTTGGCTAAAATAACTTTGGATTGGCCATACCTGGCAGGTTTTAAGGCAACTGCTATGCTATCTCTCCAGACCTAACAGGTTTTTTTTTAAATAATATTTTTATTTAAACACCACAATTCAGAACAATGATTATAGTTGGGCTTCAGTCATAAAAAGAACACCCCCCCTTCACCAGTGCAACATTTCCATTACCAATGCCCCCATCTCCCTCCCCATCTCCTGTATTTGAGACAGGCTTTCTACTTCCCTCACTCACTGACATTGTTATGAAAGTTCTCAGTGTAGGCAAAAGAAGATGTTTTTTTTCTCACTATGTAAGTTAGCAAAGACACTGTAGAACAATTTAGAGTCATGGATGAACCATTTTGAATCACAAACTGTTTAAAGGATTTTCTATTGCTCGATGACCCACCCAGGAAAAGGAGTGTTAGGTGGTGACCAGTGAAACTTACTCTATCAAGAATTCTTCATCAAAGCCAGGAATGACATTAACATTCATATTATTATATTAAAATATTTATTTACGAGGTGGAAAATTTTTTATTTTAAAAACACACTCTTCTAATTTTTGTCACCCTCTTGAGTTTCTTTTCTATAGGTGCCTACTAAGCAATTCTTGATGTGAAGGGATTATGTGTAGAGCCAAGGAATCAAGCTTGGGGCCTCAGGCACTGGTATGCCCTCCACCTCTTTGAACTTAATCCCCGGCCAAATTATTATCTTACATTTATTCTTTTTTAAAATTCATTATTATCTTACAGTCAATTTGATTGTGTGCAAAACAACCATGCTAACCACTGTACTATCATTCTATCATGAAACTTCCATAAAATACGTATATGTACATGTTTGTGTATAAATAGTCAGCAGATTGGATGGTTGTCTTGCCCATGGATGACCAGGCTTCAATTCTTTGTACCCTAAATAAACAGGATACCCTCAATGATTGTTCTTAATGGACTCAGGAGTCCATTTGAAGTGATCCCTGTGTATATCCTGAGCATAGCCAAATGTAACTCTCAATTTATAAAAAGGGGGATTGTTATAAGGCCTTATGATACTTCTAGCTTGCCTCATTAGCACCTCCCCCTATATATATATATATATGCATATATATATGCTATCTCTTTTACATGATTTTATATGGGTGAGTAGAACATCTCTACATCTCTAGGTTCAGATACTTTTTGCTCTTCAATTCAAGTGCCTCAGTTGAGGCATATCTAGCAGAATTAGTGATGGAATGGAGTTTAGAAAATAGTCTGTATCCTGAATTGGAGTATCTACCCCCTAATGTCACAGTGTAAGGACTTCTCTGAGTGTTGAAAACTATGAAGTAGGGACCTTTCTCCCTTTAACATTCACTATTTCTAGTTCATCAGAGACTTTTGCAGTGAAAGAAGTTTGGTCTTAAACAAGTCTGATTTTCTTTAGCCATGACACCACCTGCAGCTGCACTGTCATTTCATTTAAGAGCTGAAAGGGATGATTCAGAGCTAGGTCCTCTTCCTGGGCCTCAACTTCCACAATGATCTGACAAAATGAACTTGCTAGGGCAACTAGATACATCTGTACATGTGGTTTTGCTCATCACCATCTCTTTCCTGTTCCTTGCTCTTGGGGTGAAGGTGGGGTTTTCCAAAGCAGCAGGAAATTGGCTACTAGACGGGGAAATGAGGGAGTAAGTGTGTTCCTAAACAGTGCCAGGGAAAAACTGGTTTCGCTGTTCAGAGAATCCCCATGCCTCTATACTGCCATTTCACTGTTAGGTAGTATCATTCTCTATTGACAAAGGTTCCAGTTTCTGAGCTGCTTATCAAAAAGCGTGGGGTTTTGCCATTTACAAAGCTAAAAACAAGGGAGAAATAACTTGAATCTTCTTACAAAGCTCAAAAGCCACAAAGCTAAGTGATTCTCCCATTTTCCCAGAGGTGGGCTCATAATGAGATTGTGCTGAACTTTTTTCATGAGTCTTTTGTGATAAATGGAGAGAAGAGAAAGCACAACTCTTAAGGAACATTATATTACATATATTTTTTATTTTCTTACACAAGCAACTTTAATTTTATAATTTATGTACATTCTCCACAAGGAATTATTCATTTTTTTTCTGAGCAGGGAGAGGAAAGAAATCAAAGACGGTTTTTTCTTTCATCAATGCACAAATATTTAATAGATGATGCTGTTTTTCTTCTAGATTGCTCTCTAAACTCTCTTTGCAGAGTTTGATTTTAGTTTTTAGGAATTAAAACTACACAGACAACACAGAATTTTGTAGAAGTCATGCTCTTTCATTCTTTTAAATTGAGTGGCCATGAGTTTTTGTGATTGAGTTTCAGGTGTATAAAGTTCCAACACCAATCCCCTTACTAGGGTTCATATCCCTACTCCATTATCCTCAGTTTCCCCTTGTGTCCCAGCAGCCTGCATCCATGGCAGGAACTTTTCCCTTTTATTCTTAGGCACAGTGGCTTATAGTACTGTTATTGATAGGGTATCATGCATATCACCTTACCTCCTTTCAGCATTCAGTCCTTGTCCAGAGTCTCCACTTTCCTCTATCATTGTTGTAGTGATCCCATCCATGAGCAACCCCTCTGCCATTGTTTTAAACAATTGAAGTTAAAACATAAAGAGTTCTATAATAACCCAATTCTTTCTCTACGTAACATTTCTTTGACCATAGAGTAATCAGTTAAGGCAGGAGATTTATAGGGATGCAGTATTTTAAGCTAATACACAGAGTTTATTGGAATTTTACCAGTTGATCTGCTGATAAACTTTATTCTTATCAGATCCAATTCAAGATTCTTCTTGCCTCTTATTATCCCGTCTTTATAGTCTGCTGTAATCTAGGACAGTTTTTATAATCCCGTGATTCAACACTTTTAACAAGTACTAATTAACTATTTGTTATAATAAACCTCGCTATAAAATGATCTCTGTTGATCCATAAATAAAATCCAGGTGTGATTTTTTATTTGAAAATAACAAAAATTAGTTTAGGGGGATGGAAATATTTATCAAATGATAGTGCACTTGCCTTGCACATGTAAAGCCCAGAGTTTAATCTCTAGCACCACAAAAATGACAAGTATAACACACAAAAAAGTGCTACCAAGTTTGTTTAAGAGCATCATTTCAGAAGATATTTGATGTCAATATGTCCTTTGTGTTTGTTGTTTTTGGTTTTGGTTTTGTTTCTTTGGGTCACACTGGCAGCACTCAGGGGTCGGTTACTCCTGGCTCTGCGATCAGAAATCGCTCCTGGCAGGCTCAAGGAACCATATGGGATGCTGGGATTCAAACCACCATCTGTCCTGATCAGCTGTGAGCAAGGCAAATGTCCTACAGCTGTGATAGCTTTCTGGCTCCCATGTCAATATGTCTTATTGTGAAAATAATAACTTTGATTAGCTGGTTAACTTTGTTTAGCTAGTTAAAATACCTTCAAGTTCTTGATTGTAAAAGTTACTGTTTTTCCTTGTTTAAGACCATAATTTTAAAAAAATCAGAATCCAGAATGATAACCAATAATTGAGGCAGCCTATCCTAGTATTCATAAAGTGCTTGAAACAAAGAGAAACCTGGGAGGCTAAAATGAGATTTTTTTTCCTCTTTATTCTTGATGTGAGAGGTAGTGTAGGCATTTCTTCCATCTTTGTCTCTGTTCTGGCTAGAGCAACCTATGCTGTCATGAGAATACGGTGTCTTTAGAAACAATTTTGCTTGTGTGATCAAATGAGAAAGACAGAGCGGGAGAGAGTACAGGGAGCAAGGTGCTTGCCTAGCATATGGCCCGCACCAATTTGAAAACTGACACTGCGCATGTCTTTCAAGCACCACAAGAATGATCCTGGAGCACAGAGCCAGAGATAAATCTAGAGCACAAGTAGGTGTTTTTTTTTTTTCCAAATAGAAGTATTTGTTAACCTGATTAGTTTACATTCAAAACAGGCACTGAGTGCATACCAGAAGCCAATCGCTATAGCGCTATAGTTTGCTATAGTTTTGTAATTTCTGTCTTAGTAGAACTTATACACAAATGAAAAAAACCCAATCCATAAATGTGAAAAACAGATAAAATGTGAAAAATTTTGGCAGGGTTGGGTCAGTCCTTTTCAGGGCTTCTCTTGGCTGTTACTTCAGATTGGCCTCAAGGGACGTTTTGTCCCTTGACAAATCCTGGACATTGGCATGAGGTCAACTGAGTAGGGGCATGTTTATAACCCCTGTACTAACTCTCATGCTCCTAAAATTTGTGACTTATAAAAGAGAAATGGGTGCAGTTAGAACACTAACAACTTCCATGACGATGTTAATGAGTTTGAGAAGTAGAATGCCTGTCTTGAATACAGGAAGGGGTTGTGGGTGGCATTGGTTGTGGGAATGTTGCACTGGTGTTCTTTTGTGACTAAAACCCAACTACAGATATGTTTGTAATCATGGTGTTTAAATAAAGATAAAAAAAGAAATAGGAATAGGCACATATATAAATGGAATGATAAAAAAAACTTCACTGAAGGGCACATTCCTTATAAAAACTCAAAGAATGACAGAATTCCTTGATACAAAATTGGAGGATGAGCATTTTACACATATATTCTAGAATGGAAAAGAAAATGAGTTTAAGAAAACAAAATTTGTCCCGAGTGGCAAAAGTTTAAGTGTTTAAGAGCCATCTATACTTAAAAACCAAAATTTTTCATAGTGTTTATTTGAATATTTTTTCATTAATTACCATCTATTTTTCATTCAGTTGTAAGCATTTTTCTAAATCACTGACGTTAGAAATGTAACTTTTTCTCTGTTTCACTCCTTACACAGCATTTTCTCTGTCTCCTATAAAGATAGAATATTAAATGTATATCCACTTGCTATTTTTGCTTTCTCATATCTTCCAGGACATCTACTCTTCACTAACCCTTATAATAATCTTGCTAAGGTCCACTTGCTGATTACACATTTTTCTCTGTTCAAAAAAAAATCTCAAGTTTGCTATAAACACAGCATCCTTCAGCTCAGGGAGTTAAGCTGTGAAAACAAGGTTGTTGGGTTCCTTAAATATTCTCACATTACATTAAAACAGTATACCTGATTCACCAAAGCTCAGAGCAAAGTAGAATCATGTAAAACTGTGAGAAAATTCCTGACCAACTAAACTGAAAAATATGTTCAGGTTTTCTTGAGGACTGTTTGTAATTTTGACCAATGGTATCACCCAGATGAGTCAATAACAGTGCCCTTGAAAATGATTTTTGCTTGAGTAGCAATGACCCCAGAATTTCATTCTGTTATCTAGCCACTCCGTATCAAAAATATTGTATGGAGAATTCAGAGTCTGTAATCACAGGCTGTGAATACAATGTTTACAAAAGACTGATTTTCTATAATAGCACAAAGCATAGAAATTTGCAGAAGAGAACAGAGAGAATCCCTCCCAAGCCCAGATATTTGCTATATTAGAGAAAAAAAAAATTCATATTATGGTTTGTATCCTCCTCAAATCCATATGTTGAACTTTCAAACTTTCAGCACCTCAGAATGGAAATTTATTAAGAAATACACTTTATGCAGAGATAATCAAGTGATAATTATCATGAGAGTGGGCCCTAATCCATCACTGGCATCCTTATCAAAGAGGAAGTTTGAGCCCAGAGATGCCAGATGGAAATCCCTATGAAGAACCACAAGGATGGGAGTGCTGCCTACCAATCATGGTACAGAATCTGGCATAGGTCCTTTCCTCTCAGCCCTCCCAAAAACCTGTCCCCACCATTATCTTTGTTTTTCACTTTTGATCTCTAGGCCTGTGAAGCCATTAAGTGTTGTCTAAGCCCCTGGCTTCTAATCTCCAGCCTAGGAACTTTTCTCCATCCTCAGCAATTTTCTGCAGGTCCATGAAAAAGTCATTGCCACTTAACACCTGGCGCACCTGTTATTATAAACAATTATAGATAAGTATTGATATATAGACATTGATATTTGAATGGTGCTATTATACATAATGGTTTTTAATTGATGCTTTCAGTCTGAAAAAAAGTGTTTCTCATTCATTTTCACTGAGTTAAGAATCTAAAAAGATCGAAAAGCACTGAGAGTCATTTAGTCTATGTGACTTCACTGTGGCTGCCCAATGAATGATGATGTTTGTCATATGTGGCAGAATCAAAAATGCCACCTAAGTCACAGAAAGGAAAGGGAGTCTTATATTCCAGTCCTGTTCTCTTGTCCATGATTGCCACAAACAGCCTTTTTGCTCTAAGGTAGCAATTCTGAATCCAGCCTGCACATTATTTGCATCCCCTGGAGAATTTTGCAAAGATAATTGAATGCCTGGGCACCCCAGATCAATTGAATTAGGATTTCTGGGAGCAGAGCCTGGGATCTGGTTCTTTTTAAAAGCTCCATAAGTGATTCCAGTGTACAGATGGGTTTGAGGATGGAAATTCTGTTCTTTATGACATAGATGGCCCTGGCAGGTATTGTGATGAGTTAAAATAAGTTGAAGAAAGGTGCCTGCCTTATCGAGCTAGCCTTGGACAGACCAAGGTTTGATCCCCCGTGCCCCATATGGTCCCCCAGACCAGGGACGACTTCTGAGCGCATAGCCAGGAGTAACACCTGAGCGTCACTGGGTGTGGCCCAAAAACCAAAAAAAAAAAAAATAATAAGTTGAAGAGAAAAAGAGAAAAGTTGTATGGTCTCACCTTTATGTAGCATTTTTATAAAAGCAAAATTATAAGAAAAGATATCATATTGGTGGAAAAAGGGGGTACCAACTGGAAAAATGTCGTCAGAAGGTACAAACTTTTCCTTGGATAACAAGTAAGCATTGGGAATATAGCATATAAAATGGTGACTATAGTAGACACTGCTCAGTGAAATATGCGCAATTTGTTGAAAGAATAAATCCTAAAATTCCAAAGTGTGGCCTCTAAAGGAAAAAAATCTTTATTTTAGTTTATATGATATGATGGATTTTAAATGCACTTGTTATAGTTATTTTCATTATAAGCTTACGCAAACTATGTATCAACTATATCTCAGGGACAAGATCAATCAGTGCTTTATGTCTCCAGATGATTTTGATGTGTAGTCATATTTGTAAAGTACAAATCTAGTACATTGACATTTTACATGACGGTAGCTCAGGCCATCTCAGAAATTAAGGATCCTATCCTCCCAATAAAGAATAAAATAAAATAATATAAAATAAATGTGCATATGTGCAGATTTTTTTTTGAATAAATCTCTCTGGTTCCTGCAGATCTTAGGCTCTAAAGTTTCCAGTTTATAAAATTTGAGATTTCTCCTCTGTGCTTGTAACCAACCACAACAAGTTTAGAAGAGAGTTCTTTGGACTTTCATAATTGAAAAAGAAGTAGACGTCCTAGGAAAAGGCATCTCTCTGTCCCATTCATGTTCCCCTCTCTAGCTGAGCCAGGGGTTGCTCGATAACACCTGGGGGCCTCCTGCCCACAGTCATCAATCTCCACACAGAGGTTTATAGTCCTGTGGTTGGACTGTGTATTCACTCACCTGATACAAATGGCAATATTTTCCCTAAGCTCACATGAATACAAACAACCCAGCTGTGAAAAGATCAACGCATGTGTCTGTTATAGCCAGTCAACTGCAAGTTCTTTTTTGCAGACCACAGAAGAATACAGCTGCTTTTTTCAAGTCAGAATCATTTTTCTACGATAGTGACAAAGATGAACAATGAGGTCAGAGAAGGCTGGTAATTAAAACACATCAGTATGCAATTAGACACCATGACACAGTAATGGAGGTAGTAGTGATGTTACTGGTTACTCAGAGAGTTTCCAGTGGCCCTGAAACAATAAGACTTTTGAACAGGGCTTTAGGTAAATTTTAAACCTAATATGAATGGGGATGATTTATTCCTTGAGTGGCAACACTGTGCTTGGCATATGTCCCCAGGATCTAAAAACCTAAGTTTCACAGAGAAGCAGATTGCTGGACCCTAGGTGGTCAATGGTTGTTTGGTGGGTGCACTTAATGATGCTCTTCATCTGTGTCCAAATGGAAATTCAAGGTCTGTGGACTCAAAGTGATTAGTAATGCCAATGCCAAACCCCAGTTCTACTGTCTCAGTGCAGAAAAGCAAAAGGGTATTGTATGCCTATTTTACTTTGCCTTTAAGTACCTTGCTTGCATAGCAGTATTAATTATGTTACCTTTAATGAAGTTGAGGCTGTATTTCAAGTCCTTTGTAAGTTATGGGGTCAACAATATAGGAAAACAGTAGGCCTTTTTTGTTCCTTGAAATGCCAAGTAAGGTATCAGCTAGAAATCTATAGGAAGAGATTTTCCAATTTGAATGATGAAAATCCTGTAACTATTTTTTGTGAGGGCTTGGAGTTATATCTAGTGGTGTTCAAGGACTAATATTGTTTAGGTTACACTGTGGTGCCAGAGAACCATGCAGTGTTGTGCATGGGACCCAAGTCTCCTGCATGCAAAGCATTTGCTCAGCCAATTGATCTTTCTCTCCAATCACAAATACTGTAACATTCTACTAAAATTTAAAGTGATAAGAGAACATAATCTTATAGATCTCCTCAAGTCAAGTTTTTAATTTTATTATAATCTGATGATTTTGCTTCAACTGTCAAAACACACACATTTATAGATCTCCTCAAGTCAAATTTTTAATTTTATCATCATCTGATGATTTCTCTTCAACTGTCAAACTTCAAGTAAAATTGAACATGATGTTTATTTTTTTTCTATATAATGAAATATAAAATGTATTTTAATTCCCAGAGCTGGTATTGGAAGGAAAACTGAAGTCACATGACTTAAGATCCATATTGGTGTAGGATTTGAATGCCTGGATATGACAGCAAGTTGATTCATATTGGATTTTGTATATTCTGGAGCATGTAATGAGTTATTGATCTATGATAAACTAAGCTGGCATTTTGGTAACCAGTAAGGCATCAGTGTACCCAGTAAGCAGAGGTTTCAATAATACATTGCTATAATTGAGTCACTGTTTTTTATTGCTACACATGTGCACAGTTATTATAAGAATGGCTGTGTACATGTTTACATAAATGCATGAATATCTAAACTGTTTTGTTCCTCTACCTGATAATTATAATTTTCCTTAACACAAAAGGCTTCATTTTACCCATTCATTGCCAATATGCTTTTCTTGAATCATTCCATGATGAATTAATAGTAGGGTCTAAACTACTCCACAGTCTCCAGACTTTTATTAAGAAGTTCAGAATTTGCTTTCAATGGACCAGAGAATTGGTTGCTTTGCATGTAGCCAGTCTCATTTCTATCCTCAGTGCTGCATATGATCCACTGAACACTGCTAAGTATGATCCCCAAACATGAGTCAGTAGTAAGCCCTGAGCACCATTAGCTGTACCTTCCCGCCAAAAGAAAATAACAAAAGCCTTCTTTCAATTCATACCTCATTAGATTACAAATCTAATGGTATTTAAATATACTAGGTTTTATTTTCTGCTTTTTATGTTGGTTAACAATATCACTGAAATCTCTTGAGAAAACACATTATTACAGAAGTTTCTTTTGGCCTGAAAGCATGCTTTTCACATGAATCTCAGGGTGACGATTCTCAGTAGAGACTTTTAGAAGTATGGGTGAGATCAGGATATGAGAGGGGTTATCTGTGGTGAGAAACTTAGCAGATGCTCTTGGTGACTTCTTTTGCTGCCAAAAAAAAAAAAAAAAGAGAGAAAGGCGAAAGAAAGGCCGTGGTGGGGATCTGACATCTGCTTTGCAGCTTCTTGAAGGTCAAGTCACTATGAAAGGCATGTCCACAATTCTACCCTGCAGAAAATTGTTTCCATTTTATAAGTATAGGATGAACACTTGGGCTAGAACAAAGTTATAGTCCATGCTTGGCAATCAGGTAATCCTGGTTTGACCCCGATCACCATAAGATAGTGACTCTGATGGTCTTTGGCACTGCAAGGCCTGAGAAACACCATATATTAGGGTCCTAATCTTGAGTTGTCTATTCAGTTGTCCAAGAATTTTTGGAGTATTTTCTTCACCTTGAGCTCTAGTTGGGTTTCTGTACTCACAAGGTAGGGAAAAAGGAAGGAAAGAAGGAAGGAAAAAAGGAAGGAAGGAAGGAAGGAAGGAAGGAAGGAAGGAAGGAAGGAAGGAAGGAAGGAAGGAAGGAAGGAAGGAAGGAAGAAAGGAAGGAAGGAAGGAAGGAAAAAGGAAGGAAGGAAAGAAGGAAAAAAGGAAGGAAATAGGGGTAAAGAAGATCCTAACCACCTGTTATTTTCTCTACATAATAACATACATGGCTATTACTCAAACATATATAAACCCCACTGCTCTAGAAACTGCCTGTCCATTTCATAAATAGACATAGATTACTGGTGATAAGACTGCCTGTCTCATGGATAAATAACATTTGCAAAGTACACAATTATGTACCTGGCATAAAAGAAACTGGTAACATGAAAATTAGTAGTGTTGTAATGATTTCCATCTTTGTTATCTTATAAATCCTGCCTAACAAATCACCACATTGCTGTTTGGCACTCGCACATCCTAGGTGTTCAATAAATGGTGGCAAGATGATCAGATAGAGAAAAGAATGTATGCACTTCCCCTCTCACTGGTATACTATGCCTAAGTTTTAAAGAACATAGTAGAGGGATCGGAAAGATTGCACAGCAATAGGGCATTTGCATAGCATGGAGCAGATCCAGAACAGATGGTGATTCAAATCCCGGCGTCCCATATGGTCCCTCCAGCAAGCCAGGAGCAATTTCTGAGCACAGAGCCAGGATTAAGTCCTGAGTACCACCAGGTGTGACCCAAAAATAAACAAACAAACAAACAAAAACAGTAGAATATGTCACTTGTATTTTTTATTGTGACCAAAGTGAATAACAAATCTTTAACTCTAATATTTAAGGTACATAGTGACAATAACTCAGACCATTCCCACCACCAGGGCTGTCCTCCCTCCACCCCTGTTCCCAGCATGCATACCATATCTCCCTCCTTTGGCCCTCGATTCTGTTGTTATTGAAGACTTTGGGTTTGGTGTTTAAATCTAATAATTTTTTATTTCCACTCAATGTTCATACAGCTGTTTGGTCCTGTTCCCATTTATTTTTATTTTCCCCCTCAATTCATGAGGCAGAAAAAGATGATTCAAGTTGTGTGGTTCTGTTGAATGAAGACAGAAAAAAAATAGAAAAACATAACAAAAAAACCAAAAAACTACAAAAGAAAATTAATAAAAGACAGTAACTACACAAAATAAAGCACCCAGCAACAAACAACAACAAAAAAAATCACCAAATAAAAACCACAAGAGTAAAAAGAAAGAAAAGAAAGAGAAAAAAGAAAAAGAAAAAAAGACAAAGCAAGGAATGCTGGTATGGCAAGGTTTTGTGCTTCCTTTTTATTTTTACTTGTATTACTGCATATAGAAAGACAAGGGAAGCACTGATCTGTTGAACTTGCTAGCACAAAGGAACAAAATGTAGGAACTTGAATAGTTCTCGGCAAGGCCAGACCAGAGAAGCACACGAAGACCCTATATGTACAGCAGATTCCTCTAATGTTTCATGTGGATAAAAACTCACTTGATTCTTATTTAAAAAAAAAAAAAGCAAATCTTGATTTACTACTCCCCACCCCTGAACTCCTTATAAGGATTTCTTAAGAGTACAAGAGTGTCCATAGTAATAACAAACTTGCTGCCCTAGTTCCCATCTTACCTTTTTTGTTCTCCCATTAGAAACGATGGTGTTAATTTTCCCCCACTGGTTGATTATAATTAATATTCATTGAATTCCCAGGTCATTTCTATTTTTACCTCTAACTTCAAATTATCGTATGATAAAATCCCAGTCGATAATTTTGATTACGACTGGAGTTCTGGAATCCCTTTTGCCAGTTATCTGTGAGTCATCTAGCAATCCTCCAAATCTTCCTGCATTGAAAGGCTCTGCTAATTTGCGATTAATTCTAATCAATCTAATTTTATCTATATCACTAACTGAATTTTCCTCCTTTTCCTACCTCAACAGAGATGTCTCCTAGCATCTCAATGCATATATTTATCATCTCATTTCTGCAACAGCTATTTTCAGGTTGTAACAGTTGGTGGAAAATGCTACAACTGAGTGTCAGGAGAGTCAAATTACAACTGGCTTGTTCAATATGGACAAAGGCTTTTAAACTTCCCTGACTGTCAGTTTTCATCCGGGTAACATGGGAGACTTGTCCAGAGGTGATCTTAGAATCTTTTAAATGTTGAGTCAGTTCTAGCAGAAATCACTTAATGTTTAAAATGTTTGTTGGAACAAGCTACACTTAAAAAAATTCTCTTCGAAATGACTGTTTCCCATGATTAAATTAAAATTACTAAGTGGTTTAGAGAGATAACCCTGGGATTATATAGTTTTTGCATAATCCATGAAATGTAATATTTGTACAGTGCCATGGTGAAGTGAAGATAGTCAATAAACATTTCAATACTAGCTATTTTAGATGCACTGCCTCTATTTTTATGTAGCCAGTGGAAGAGATAAGAAAATGAGAAAACAAGAGCAGTGTAAGTGAAGGTATTATATAACAGACAAAATGATCAAACTGTCCAACAGCCAAAACAAAATTTTATAGATGCTTTCTACTGCTATTGTAAAACCCTCACAAGGAAAAGAAATCTCTTTTAAGACTTTTATCAAAACGTGGTTTCTAAACTAAAAAGGAAAACTTTTCCAGGTGTAAAAAAAATCAATACATAAGATACTTAAAAATGTGAATTTACTAAATGAGAAGCATTTGTAAATTTGTTGACTCCCTTTCTATCTGGAAGTTACGTGTTACTTTTTCTCTTCATTTTTTTCTGGTATAGTTTATGCATGCATCATACAAAATTAAAATATATAGCACACAGGCATCTGGTTCCTCTTGCTATACCCATGGCAGTCATAACTAGTCAATCCTAGTACTCTTTCCCCATGAGTCCTCTGCAAATACAACCTGTTTGTCAGTGCAACACCCCATGCAATCATTACCAGAGTTGCACACTTTATTACATTAAATTGCCTCCCATGAATTGGAAACTAACTAGATCTCTAATGCAGTGACTTTTTGGACCCCATTATAATCTACCACCACACCAGTGGTAATGGCTATAACATTCTTCATTATGTCATTCAATTAACTTAAACTTATAAAGGACTATAAGAGCACAAGCTCTTTTATTATTATAAAATAATCATCTTGAAGAACATAAAGAAAGGGCAATACCTAAATTACCTTTTTTTCCAAACATTTTAAGTGATTTCTTGAACAACTACTCAGTAGCTAGTCCAGTGAAGATAAGAAAGGTAAATTTGGGGCTAGATTGATAGCATAGTGGGTAGGTTGCTTGTCTTGCTGCAGCCAACTCGAATTTGATCTCCAGGACCCTATATGATAGTGCCAATTCCTGCCAGGGTAATCTGTAGAACCAGGACTAAACCCTAAGCACATCTGGGTTTGACACCAAAACAAGAACACCAACATAAAAGAATAAACCTATGCTAACTTCTCAAAGCCCTTGGTTCCCTTTTCCTTTTCTTCAAAACTGTTCAGTTTTCACCTCTGTTTCCTCTCCCAGATTTACATCCATATAACTAGTTGTAGGTAAAAGAAAAATGATAATCCTGCAACTGATTTTAAGTTTACAATGTGGCTACCAGTAGGACAATATGCTAAATGCTTTGCTAATGTTAACACATTGGAGATTTTTCCAACCTTAATTGATATTTCTATTTTATACATAAGAAAATAAAAAATGTTAGTCAAAATATTATTCAAAATATTAAATTCAAATAACTGTTTTAAGGTTGAAATGATAGAATTGAGATACAAACTGGACTCAAATTTTTTCTATGCAGTTCTCTGTACAAAACACCTAAACAGTAAAGGCATTTTGCACTCTTCATTAATACAGCAAACTGAATCCAGGAAACATAAACTAGCAGTGACAGAAATTAGTAGCTGTCCCTCCAAATCATGTATGAACCTGAAACTTAATTATTCTACTCTCTTTAGCATTAACTCAATAGAAAGAATAGGAAGAAAATAGAGAAGAGATCAGAGATAGTACAGAATGTAATTTACTTCTTTGCATGTGACCGTTCCCAGTATGGTCCCATGACACTGCATATGGTTCCCATGAGCTGTCAGGAGTGATTCTTGATCAGAGAGCCAGAAGTAATCCTTGAGTATCCCCAGGCATGACCCAGAAACCAAAAGAGGATAAAGCATAGCAGAAAAGCAAGGAAATTCACGTCATACCTACTTTACAGTCATAATCTCTGATAATAGAATGTTTTTCAATGCTAACAAAAAGTGACTATGATGAAATGCATTTATGTTTGAAGAAAAGTATAGAGAGATTTACAACTCAATAAATTTATTACTGAGTAAACATTCTTAGTTCAAATTCTATGTATGGCTTTTTATAAAGTGGACACGATCTATTAAAATAACCCTCCATGGTGATTTCTAAACAAGTGGCCATATTGTTTATCAAGTATTTCATGTTTACTCTAACTAGCCATTAGTTTTGCAAACTAGAATTCAGAGTATGATGGGATTGTAATTTTATAAGCTATTATTCTTTTTTTTTATCTTTTTTATTTATTTTTATTTTTTTTGTTTTGTTTTTTTTTGGGTCATACCCGGCAGTGCTCAGGGGTTACTCCTGGCTCCATGCTCAGAAATTGCTCCTGGTAGGCACGGGGGACCATATGGGGCACTGGGATTCGAACCGATGACCTTTTGCATGAAAGGCAAATGCCTTACCTCCATGCTATCTCCCGGGCCCCTATTATTCTTTAATAATATTTTGATACCTTTTTGCTATCAATAAAATTATTTCTATACATATTTATGAAATATGAAATATAATTTTGCTATTTCAAGTAAATATAAAGGAGAAAATTTGCATATATAAATTTTGAAATTGACTAGCTATTTGGTGTTGTAAAATTAATAGCAACACATTTGCTGAATTTTTGGTCAGTAAAACATTTTGGGTAATGATATAAACTTTTATATATTCCTATTTATATTATTATACTATAATATATATTACATATATAATATCTATTATATATAATAGATATTATATTCCTATAGAGAAATAGAAATAACTCATTGTATGAATTTACAACTACTTTCAGAAATTTACTATAGAAAAATCATGTCTGTGATCTATGGCTCTTATTTTGGAGACAATTTTAACAGTATAGCATTAATACAATCATCTTGATTCTAGAGATGGAAAACTCTCTAAAATAACCAAAATGATAGCAGATAAAAATTTAGTCTTTGATTCCCATACTAAGTAAAAGTGTATATTTCTCCAACTTTGGAATCGTCAAGTAAATGTTGAAGATTCATGGATCAAATTTAGAAATATATTGAAAAGCTTTACAAGGTTATGGATATATATATTATTAGTAAAGATTAATGTTTTTGTTAATAAAATTAAGTAATACCAGAAGAAATAAGCAAAATTTCTGATAGTACATGGACATAAATAAAATGAAAAATTCCCTGTCTCTAAAATTTTGATCTAAACCTCTTTAAAAACAGACATACAGATCTTATTTGGTTTTGTTTTTCCAAAAATTAAAGCATATAGAACAAGCTGTTCTATATTGTATTATGTAGGCTTATTTTTATATTTATATATAATAAGTATTTCTACACATAAAATATTACTGTAGTCATAAGTTTAAATTTTCAGGAAATCTTTAATTGATTGAATACCCATAATTTAAATATGCCCCTAATGACAGATTGAAATTTGTTATTACTACAAGTAGTTCTAAGTATACCTGGGGGCCCGGTGGTGGCGCTGGAGGTAAAGTGCCTGCCTTGCCTGCGCTAGCCTAGGACGGACCATAGTTCTATCCCCCAGTTTCCCATATGGTCCCCCAAGCCAGGAACGACTTCTGAGCACATATACAGGAGTAATCCCTGAGCATCACTGCGTGTGGTCCAAAAAACAAAAACAAAAAAAGTATACCTATATTAATGTGCAGTTAATGGATTATTTTTGTTTTTTGTTTCTGTGCCATACCCAGTGCTTCTCAGTGTTTATTCTTTACTATGTTGTGATCAGGTATCATTCCTGCACTTCTTTTGGGGCTTGGGGATACTTAGGATCGAATCAAATGGGCTTCATGCAAAGCAAGCAACCTACCTGCTGTTCTATCTCTCTGGCGCTACTTATTCTTTTAAAAATAATTAATTCACAGACATGAACTCTGATTAAACGGATAAGCATATTTTACTTTCTGATAAATAATGCCAAATTACTTTCACCAACACCAACAAGTAGGTTGGAACAATATACATTCTCAAGGTTGCACTTCAACAACCTTATTGAAAATAAACCATAAGCCATCGTTTTAATTTTCATTTAATGACTATTATGGAAATGCCTTTTTATAGTTCACTAGGTTGAAATTACTTGCTCAATATAATTTTCCCATGTTATATTGGTATATTTGTACTTTACCTTTTATGGTGTGCCCTTAACATTTAAGAACAATAAACTTTTGGGACCGAAATAATAACATAGCAGTAGGGCATTTGTCTTGTACGTGGCTTATCCAGGATGGATTCAGTCCCTGGCATCCCATATAGTCCTCCTAAGTCAGAAGCAATCTCTGAGTTCATAGACCATTTAATCTAGCAAATTGCTCCATGTATTTTCTGGACCATGCATTTAATATTTTTAAACTATTTACTATAGGGGCCGGAGCAATGGCACAGCAATAGGGTGTTTGCCTTGCACACGGCTGACCTAGGATGAACCACAGTTTGATCCCCTGGCGTTCCATATGGTCCCCCAAGCCAGGAGCAATTTCTGAGTAACCCCTGAGCATCACTAGGTGTGGCCCAAAAAACAAAAAAAATATTTACTATAATAGAAAATGTTCTTTCTTATAGCAATTTCTATTTAATGGCTCAGACTATTTATTCAATTGATATATTGATATTTACTGAGACACTGTCCTAAGTACTTTGGGTACAAATAGGGACCCTACTTTCTTGCACTCACTGTTAAAGGTGGTTATTTTTCCCCTTTTGTACTCTGTATAACTTTATGAAGCAATATAATAGTGGATTACTAAAGCAATAGTCAGAGAGAAGAGAAGAGCGACACTAGAGGTACAGCTCTGAATAAGGCAGGGTCTGACATATATTGTTTAACAAAACACAGTGAAAGATTCTTCTATGACCACTGGAATATAATTCAATAAGGAAACTTACACTTTTACTCTATAAAACATAGCATAAAGTTTCCACAAACATTATGCTACTTCAAACAATTATCTTATGTTAAACCTTATCTGAACATTATAGAAAAGAAAACAAACTGGGAAAGGTTAGGACAGTAAAACAAAGCAAAACCCCAACACCTCTGTCTTTTGACTTGTCCTAGCAAACATAGCAATATATGACTTAAAAAACATTGGAGAGAGTTCTTGAACCACACCCAGTGAGTGGTACTTCAGGACTGCTATTTTTCTTTTCTTTTTGTTTTTAGTTTTGGGAGCCACACCTGGAGGCGCTCAGTTGTTACTCCTGGCTCTGCACTCAGAAATCGCTCCCGAAAGGCACAGGGGACAATATGGGATGCCAGAAATTGAACCTGCATCCGTCCTGGGTCAGACATGTGCAAGGCAAATGCACTAACACTATGCTACCACTCAGGCCCCAGGACTGAGTATTCTTGACTCGGGAATGGCTCCTGTCTGTGCTCAGAAGATCATATGTGTTATTCTAACCAGGCTGGCAGCAACTCAGTAGCCACATATAAGGCAAATTAATTGCCTTCTATACTATGTACTGGTTCCTGACTTAATAATTTTCATAAACTTTGCCAGAAGAGTCTATGAGTTACTCTGTTGTGATCTGTTATTATTAAAATTTCCCACTGACTTCTGAAACCAGAATATTAATACTGGTCAAAACCAACATTTCCTCCCCCGCCCCTCCAATTTCGATTAAGAGGAATTCTTAAGAGAAGTTGTCTGTGAAAGCTCTGGGCTTCTCAAATTAACTTATGCAAGTTAGGAGTCATGTAAGTAATGCTTAAATTGGGGCCATATACTTATGAAAGAAATTAACTTTCCGGTAGGCCCCAAAGTCCCAAGGTCATTGTCAGAAGTCAGACATCTTTGCTAGTGTCCATTCTTTTTTTTTTCTTTTTTTCTTTTTTTCGGTTTTTGGGTCACACCCGGTGACGCTCAGGGGTTACTCCTGGCTATTCGCTCAGAAGTCGCTCCTGGCGGGCATGGGGGACCATATGGGGAACCAGGGGATCTAACCGCGGTCTGTCCTAGGTTAGCGCAGGCAAGGCAGGCACCTTGCCTCCAGCGCCACCGCCCGGCCCCCTAGTGTCCATTCTTTAGTGGCCAAGAACCTCTGGGAAACTTTGTCAGAGCGGGAGTTGTGAGGGCTAGATCTACAGGACAATGAGCAGAGAGCACTTGTCTTGCACACAGCATAGCCTGCGTAGATCCCAAACACTATGTGCTCTCCTGAAACCCACCATTAGAATGAACCTGAAACACAGAGCCAGGAGTAAATCCTGAGCACTTCCAGATTTAGCAACAAAACAAACAACAAAAACAAATAGAATGGGAACTATTTTGGTCCCCGGGTTCTATTTTTTTTTTTTTCTGCTGCTGCATCTACCAGGCACACGTCGGGGACAGTTTGGGCACCAGGATATTATAGTCTCTTTTTATAGTTTATGCAAGATCAGAGGAAGAAAAGTGATAGAGGGTGCTCAAGAGACCAAACTGGCAATTCAATCTCTACTGAAAACTTCTCCAGATCTCACTACTCAAGTGGAATCTTGAGAGCCCTCTGGCATATTAAATATTCATCAAAAGCCAAACACTTCTTTTTCAACATTTGACTGAATAACCCACGTGTAGATCTATCCCATGTTTACCCTTGCTTGCATTGCTTGGATATGCAGAGCACTAAATTGAGTTCTAATGAAGTCTGTTTAGAAGATGAGGAGCTATTCCTTTGTTGTTCATCTCTGCCTTTCATTTCCTCTAAATTTAACCATAAACTAGGGAGATTCATAAAAAGTTTATAGAGAGTAATAAAGTGATGTTTTTAATAATGTGATTATGCATATATTCTATACTTCTGTGTAATTTAAAATGGTTTGTCAGAAATGAACAAATGCTTATATCTGTTTTTATTTTCTTTTTCATTAATGACAAATAATAAAAAGACGAGGGAGTAACTTCCTGCCAACATAACTACCTACAGCTTGGAAATTTAAGCCATAGATGTTGCAAAAGACTTTATCTTTTATCTTTTTTTTTTTCTGGGAAATGTGCCATTACATTTAATTAGAATTCCCCTTTGCCTTTTTCTTTTACTCTGACTGTAGTTTTCTTTGTAATTTCATTATACTTCCCATGGTCTTTTCCTCTTCTTTTTCTCTACCCTAAATGTGACATAAATACTATATGTTTTTAAATGGCCTGCATAATGAAATGAAGAAATAAATCACCCTAATAAATAAATAAATACCATACTTCTAATCTTATAATTATCACAGTATAGATTATTTTAAGTGCTGTCACTTCAAAGCTTACCCTCTAAATAGTATCAGGATTCTTATTTTATATAAGTTACTTAATTTAAAGGACATATATCAAAGTTGACATAGTTGATCATAATACATTTGTTTTCTGATAATTGGTAATAAAATTATTTATAAAGAAAGCAAAGAAAAATAAGAATACAGCAAAGGAAAATTTGTGAAAATTATTGTATCTCATAATGAACTAATTAAGTTATTGTCAGAAGTTTTATTAAGCTCTTGTCGCTAGTTGATCATTCTGTTACTTTTTTTTGTTTATGAACATTTAGTGGCTTTAGATATACATTGTTGTCTAAATAAAGGTGTTCCTCTTGGGATAACAGTATTAAAAAAATTGGATCTTTTGTGTGGTTCAGGAATTTCAAGCACTATTGCTGATATTGCTGCTTTTGGGGGCATGGCTTTGGCTCCCAGGGCTTCCAGAAGTACACGGATAGGAGATGTCAACACTCATTCCAAAAATAAAGTCCAATACCATGGTTCTTATGGCATTCATATTCAATTTTTATGATCTTATTTCTTTACATTGCAAGGAAAACTTTAACTAAAGAATTAAAGTCATTGTATATTTTCTAATTTTATTTTTGTAAAGACCACTGGTAGTGATCTAATCTTTATTGTTCTAGTTTTTGATCATCTGACTGTCAAAATGTGACTCTTATGCTGACATAATACTTTATTATATTTCATGTTAACATTTCAGCTCAAGTAAAATGATGATGCTCATATTTTTTAAGATAAAAGAAAGAAAACAAACATTGAACTATGCGTATCCAAGTTCATTTAAACGAACAGCTAATAATGATGAGTGGATATCTAGAGTATCCTATTTTAAATATTGCGGTAATGGACATTTTTATTAACTAAATTTCACTAATATAAACTAAATTTCTATTTCCATTCCTAAAGTATTTTAAAGTTTATTTATTTTATTTATTATAGATTAAGATGTTAGTACTGTGTTAACATTTATGGTATTAATATACAAACTTACTACTACTCCTCCATCAAAGTGCTCAAGACCCACTGCTATTTTTATATCTCTTCAAATCTGATTTTTGTCTTCCCTAAATCCCTAACTCTACCTGCCCTTACCCTTCTATTTGCTAATTGGTTCTGTATTCCTGAGTCAAGATTTTGTCATTGTTGAATATTATTCATATTCTTATTTTGACTATGTTCCACAAATGAGTGAGATCATCCTATTTTATGGAAAGTTTCAAAATAGATGTATTTTCTGTAAATATAATAATGGACTGAATAAGATATCACTAAGTCAGCTCAATATGGTATAAGATAAAATATGATGAATTGCCAGGTTCACTTTTCCTATGTGTATAAAACATGATAAAGGAACAGGAATAAATGTAACTCTCTCCTGTGTGGTTTCTATGATTGTAGACATTATTAATGGTGGGAAATGTGAAGTGTTTCTTACCTCAATGTTTCTGTACTCAAGGATGTCAGAGGGCATAGAAGCAAACTAAGGTCATTTAATAAAAGCAATATTTCCTCTTTTTTAAAAAAAATGCACTTGGCTCATTTAGAGGTGGGTGTTTCTCTGGAACATTTCTTCTGCCCACTAACTGTAATTATAATAGCAATTTACAATATGCTTCTGGGCATCCCTTCATGGACACTATGCCAACACTTCAAGCTCCACTTACCCAAAACCAAACTCAATTAGCCCCCTGCAAACTTGCTTCACCTCTTGTGGCTCCATCTCTTACAACATCTCAACTTTTCTTGAATTCAGTCAGATAGAATCTTTTAAAAAATAAAAATAAAAAATAAGTCTGCTTCTATCTCTCTCACATTCAGCCATCAGCCATGTCTGCTGGGTCTCTAATCACTATGCCCAACTTGCTACTGATTACACCACCATGACTAATTTCTCTACCATCCTGACCCTTATACCAACATCCTTACTTAGAAAATGTCTTGTTTTACCCAGACTTTTCTTCCTCTGGCTGGGGCTCCATCTCTCAAATGGATAGGGCTAAAGAGATACTATATCAGGTAAGATGCTTGCCTTTCCCTAGGTTGGAAGACCCAGGTTTGATGCTTGACACCACTTTTGGTCCTCGCCCTGGTGCTGCCAGTTGTGATCTCTGAATGCAGAGCTAGGAGTAAACCCTGAGCCCAACTAAGTGTGGCCAGAGAACAAAACAAAACACAAAAGCAAAATAAAATGAAAACATCTAATGCCTCATCAAGATCTTAGTTTTCTAAAGTGTAAGTCCCAACCCTATAAGGGTTTCTTAAAAACATGTGTCTTAAAGGTCAGAGAGATAGCACAGTAGTAGGGCATTTGCCTTGCACGCAGCCAATCCAGGATGGGAGGTGGTTCAAATTCCGACATCCCATATGATCTTCCATACTTGCCAGGAGAGATTTCTGGGCACAGAGCCAGGAGTAACCCCTGAGCACCACAGGGTGTGACCCAACAACCAAAATAATAATAATAATAATAATTGTCTTAAAATGTTTTCCTTCATGGTCATTGATTTAATTTTATATATACATACATAAACCCCAAAGTTGCATAAAATTTCTCTTGTATATTTGATGGCAGAAGTTTAAGAAGCCCATTTGAATAATTTTCTCCAAAGTCTACGGTTTCTAAATACTTAGAGAGGGAGATTCAAACTCTAGTATGTGACCTTAAGAAATCCCGTAGAGGGGCCTGGGAGATAGCATGGAGGTAAGGCGTTTGCCTTTCATGCAAAAG
Source organism: Crocidura indochinensis (assembly GCA_004027635.1). NCBI lineage: Eukaryota > Metazoa > Chordata > Mammalia > Eulipotyphla > Soricidae > Crocidura > Crocidura indochinensis. Next base: position 22,516 of record PVKC010013869.1, read on the forward strand.
GTCATCAGTTCGAATCCCGGCGTCCCATATGGTCCCCCGTGCCTGCCAGGAGCAATTTCTGAGCATGGAGCCAGGAGAAACCCCTGAGCACTGCCGGGTGTGACCCAAAAACCAAAAAA
>PVKC010013870.1:0-13792 GCA_004027635.1 Crocidura indochinensis
TGTATTATACTTATATTAAAATATGTAGGAAAGATATATTTGATATGTTTATAAGAAGATTTCACTTTGAACCTAACGTCAATACAAGTAACAGGATACAGATGCCTTAAACATGCTTAGAAAAAAATGGAGGTACAAATAGATTCTAGTGTAGCATTGCTCTTTTAAAATGTATCTTCCTATTTTATTCCTTCATACTGGCATAATGAATATGCTATTGCTGTTTAAATCTTAAAACAGCTGCATTTCTAATTTTGGCAGATTATGAGCAATTTTTATATGGGTTGCATGTTAAAAGCAAATAAACGGCATGCCAACCAGCAGAACAAGAGTGCAGGGCAGATGGTGGCACAGAGAAGTTATTGAACTGAAGTACTATGTGCCACCAATCAAGACACATCTAAAAGGGATACTTGGCAGTTTTTCAAGTGCAACCCAATCTTTTAACTCACAGCAGAAATATTCCATGTCCATTAGCTCTTCAAATAATTATTCAGTAGCCATTCTCCAACTGGCTTTCTTAATCCATGTATGAATTTATTTCACTGACTACATTATTCTGCCTTTCTCTTCTTCCTTCCTTTTCTTTTTAAGGCTCTACTGACATTCTTTTTTTATGTGTGTATCAGAGAGATAAATGTGGAAAAAAATGTATGTTACAATTTCCCAATTTTGAAGAGAACCATCTGTGTATTGGAAGAAATCATAGAAATAAAGCATTTGGTATGCCCTTTAGTAAAAAAAAATTCTAAACATAAGTCAATGAAATGTTCTTGGTCAGTATTTATTTTCATTAATCAGTATATATATATATATGTATATATGTATCTATATATACTGATTGGTTTTGGGGCCACACCCAGTGGTGCTCAGGGGTTATTCCTGACTGTCTGCTCAGAAATAGCTCCTGGCAGGCACAGGGGACCATATAGGACCCCGGGATTCGAACCAAACACCTTTGATCCTGGATCGACTGTTTGCAAGGCAAACGCCACTGAGCTAACTCTCCGGGCCCTAATCAGTGTATTTTAAAAACTGCATTTCGAATACTACCATATACATTTTCCAAAACCCATAGAGTTACTTCCAAAGAAGGAACAGCTGGATATTGTATCAAAGAAACTTTGATCTTCAAAATAGGTTTTATTAATAGTATGGAAATGCCTTAAAAATTAAATGAGGCAGGGGCCGGAGCAGTGGCGTGGAGCGGTAAGGCATCTGCCTTGCTGGTGCTAGCCTAGGACAGATTGGGGTTCAATCCCCCAGTGTCCTATATAGTCCCCCAGGCTAGGAGTGATTTCTGAATGTATAGCCAGTGGTAACCCCTGAGCTTCACCATGTGTAGCCCCAAGAACAAAAAAACAATTAAATGAGGCACATAGAATGTGATATAGCAATATATTTCAAAATTATTTATTCAAAGGTATATATTTGAAAGTATATCTGTACCTCTATTATCATAGCAGCATTATTTAAAATAAAGAAAGCATAGTCTCAGATAACTGTTCACTGATGGATGAAGGAGGTGTGGTATAATACTCAATTTGGTACAATGTATCAACTTAAAAAAAGGTAAAACTCTTGATAATAATGATATATGATGAAATCTGAATAAGTGAAATATGCAAGAAGTGAGAGAATCATGGAAATATTTCACTTATATATGGTATTATAAATAATCCTACAAAACTTATATAACAAAAACTATGAAAAATTACAGTTATGAGAGAGAAAAACTTTGTAAGAAAGTCATTGATCATTTTTATGGTGAGATTTCCTTCAAATATTGCTGGCAGGTGAGATAAGACTGGTACACATATAGAAAAGGTAATTGTGCTCCCCAAATCCCATTGTATTATGAGTCAATGATTAATAAAATTTGACAAATATAGAATTAAATTATGGACTCATGATGTGTAGAGTAAAAAGAAAAATAAAAGCTATGTGTTCTTTGATTTAAAGCAGCTTATAGGAGCCAAATAATTCAGGGGTAAAATGTTTGCCAAATTCAATTCCTGAAATTGCATATGGTGCCCAATCACCACCAGGAATGATCCCTGAGCACAGAATCAAGAGTAGGCCCTGAGTACTGCCTGTGGGGCAAAAGCCAAAACCATAACTAAATGAAAGTTAAAGACAAACAGCTCAAATAAGATTCAAATGTAATAAATATTTTATAACTTTCATTATTGACTAATTTCTGTCTTTTCTAACTGGAACAATACTTATAGCCAATCTGGGTACTTGATTTCTTTATTAATTTTTAAACCAGCAAAATATACTCTGGAAAAATATGCTATGAAGGAGAAAAATAAAAAATCACTGATAAATGATACTGTCCATGCATGTCATATCTTGATATTACATCACTCTTCCTGATTTTTACCATCTATTTCTACTATATTACTGTCATCTTTCATTATCAAGTGATCTTCCAAAAACCTTATATCCTATGCAATGTGTTATCATAATCAATCCTTAGTTTCAAGGGAAAAAAACTTGACACAAAAACACTATGTTGTTTCTTTAATGCTACAATGCCAAAAAGTAGGCAGTTAAACTCAGGCAGCTTGGTTCCTTTGACTTCTGTGTAGTACACAATGAAGTAAGATAACAAAATCATGATTCTTGGGATAACTGAATCTGTGTCAATCACAAATAACACATAGCAAAAGTGATAGTAAGTGACTTATATCACTATTAATGTTGAGCAATGAATTCAGATTTGAAAGGGTGAGAAAAGAGGTCATAACAAAAATGAAAAAGATGAGAAATGAAAAAAGAATATGAACTGAAAAATAAGAATTAAGAAAATTAGGTTCCATAAAAATAACATGGTTCCTAAAATAGAGTTGCTAAGTGTACTAAAGTTTGAGGAATTTCTTATGTAAGGAACACATAATGGTGTATTGGACAATATTTATTTGAGATTATAAAAATTTTATTTACTTTATTTACTACACCCTTATATATTTTGCACCAAAGCACTTTTCAATTTAAAAGCACTTATGCAGGGTATGTAAGTGCAAACAAGACAATATTTTTATGAATAGGGACAAAGTTTGGTTATGTAGCTTCTCTATCCAAGTTTTAGATGGTGAAAGTTCTCTATAAATATGGAAATTATTAGTCTATGTGTCTATTAAACATGTTTAATATCAGCATAATGACTGAGGATTAAGTTTTAACTTTAGTTTATTCAAATTTAAACATTTATACAAAGTCACTCACCATGGACAGTGCATAATAAAGCATATTTTGGACTGCATAGCTCTGTCAATTATTCAGAATAAAAGTTTATATATTATAGGAATCACAAAATACATACTGTTCTTTACTATGAGCCTGGAGCAAAAGAATTGTGAATTATCTAAATCAGCAAAAAAAAAAAATCAAAAACACTGTTTTAAAAAGATTATGACTTAGAAAAAATCTCCAATCATCTCTGTGTAGAAGTGAAGGAAGAAAATACCTATTTGTAAGACGCTGTCGTTGCTAAAAATATTTTATTGCTATTGTTACAGAGAGGAATAAAGCCTCCAAATTTTAGAGTCAAGTATATAAAGCAATATATACTGCCAGATATTGTATATGTTTTCATATACTGATTAATGTTATCTGTTTTAGAAACATACAGCAAGCTAGGATTCTATAACATTTGCTAGAAAGATTATAAGCATACAAAGTCCTACAATCCTGGTATGCCATCAAGGGGAATAATGTAAGATTCACATACATTAGACTGTTAAATTCCCCACGCTTGGGAACAAATGTTAGGAATTTTTTTTTTTTTTTGGTTATACAGAGACAAGAGAAGAAAATCTTTGTGTGGTTTTCATTACTCTGTATTCTTTTCCTGTTTATATGAATGAGTTACAATACTGTCCTCAATTAGAGACATACGAGATGAAAAGAGAAGAGAGAGAGAGAGAAACTATGATTTCTGGCTGGATAGTCACTTGCCAGATGGTGAAGAGCTAGGCCTTAGGCTAGTTTTGTGTGAACAGAGGGGCTTGCTATGTTTCTCTCTGAAAACCACAGTATGTACCCGAACAGAGATCTATGGAGATTTAGTCTCTAGTTCAGAGCACATGAGTCAGCTTTTCCTATAGATCTTGCCAACTGACCCTTCGGCACAGACAGCTGTTCTGCTGCATGAATAAAGTCTCAATGTGAAAAGTGTGTGTGTGTTGGGGAGGGGCACAGGAAAGGTCAGCCAGCATTTCAGGACATTAGTTTTAGTTCCTTCCAGATACTGAAATAGAGAGGACAGAACCTGGAATAAGGTACAAGGTCCCTACTATGAGCACAAAGATAGGATGGAGCCCTATGGCTCTTGATAAAGAAATAAAAATACAATGATTAAAGGTAACTGAAGTCAGTATTATAAGGGATGTGAGATACAAATGCATTAAAATGCATTAAAAATACACATGCACTTCTATCATTATTGAATGCTAGAAAGAATAATTTGAAGAAAAGAGATATGGTTGAGAAAACAGATTCAATGGAGTTAAACAGTAAAGAAAGTAAATAATGGTGATAAGCATAATAGATGTGTTGTAAGAATTAGGAAAACAGTTGGTATTATGCTCTACCTTAGCATGACAAATGTGAAACAAATTTCATTGTGTTAGAAAACAGGTTAAATATTTTAAATTTAATCATTTCTAGAGTTAGTTTTATTGGCAGTATATAGAAGACATCAGATTTAGCGGTAAAAGGTTAGTCACATGATAATATTAACATATTAATATTAGACAATAGTCAATGATAGACACTAAAATTTAATTTCTACATAGCTGTAGAAAACTACATAGTTTTCAGATATCATATATAGGCCATTAAATTTTGCTAAATAAAATATTTATTTACCCAAAAAAACACTGGCTACTGTGCAATGTCAAGTAATAAGAATTCAATATAAAAATAAATGTTTTATATTTCAGGAAATACATAGTCCAGTGAAGCTAATATAGCATGGAAAAGATTGTATACTTCACAAAAGTAAGCTTTCTTGTATTATGCCTTCTAGTTAATATTAGGAAATCTAAAGCCAAACCAAATATTATTATACTGTTATTACTATTTAATAGGTGATGGATCAAATCTCAGGAAAATTAGGTGACTTTTGCAACATTATGTAAGAAATACATAATGGCATCTTCAAAGCAAAGTCTTTGAAACAAAACTGATGTTTATAGACATTCTATCAAATAAAAACTATGTGATTTCTGATATAATTACCTGTAAAGCACTCAGAATAGTGTCTAACATAACATAAATAATGTGCATCCCTATATCACTGCTATTATTATAAGTACTTTTCAAGCAATAATACAGGAAAAAGTTACACATTCAAAGTGTTTAGTTAAAAAAGTCAGAAAGTAGAAATTAGTCAAAAGAGGTATGAGGTAACAGAATGTAACGTATGTATAAACTTCTCAAGTAAGACAATATTTTTCAAGGACTTTTAAAATATGTTTTACATGCCCTGCTACCTTGCGCATCATATGTTCACCACTTTAACATGTATGGATTTTTAAAAGAAATGACAGAGAATAAATGTACTATTGCATTCTATCTCTGTAAACAAAGACTATATAAAAGAGGGAAATAAAAAAGAAAGCCATCAAAAGAAGAAAGAAGTGCATAAGGTTCCAATCCCCAAAGTTCACAGATGGGAAGGGTAGACAATCTATAAAACTTGCTACTCATCATATGCACTTTCTAATTAAAAAGAAAATTCCCATGAAACTTTCTTTGTGTGACTCAAAGAAACAAAATATAAGTGCACTCAAAAAACAAGAATGTGAGCATAAATAAAAAGGAAATACTTATATGTATAATAAAACATTGTTGGAAGAATAATGACCTGTAACCTTACATTTACAGAAACTAAGCTACATAATTTTCCACTCTCACAGAAACCAACAACACAGGTACCTGAAACTAAAGTTGCATTATAATTGGCATCATTCACCTGATATGTTTAGGTGTTTAAGAAAAATTGTAAAGAACTGTCAATTTAATACTAAAGACCAAGTGTTTTGCCATTTAGTTATTCAAAATATATAAATGACTAGTTATAGTTTCTTACAAGCAAATAAACATAGCTATGTCTAGTAATATACTTTTGGAGAACTAACAAAACATTGATTCAAGTACATCACTCATAAGATTTTTTTCGTCCAATCATATCTCAAAAGAGGATATAAATGTTAAGCATTAATATATTTGACAAAAATAAGTAAGCATGGAACAGTGCCATATAAATTAGTAACTTCTACTTCTTATAAAAGGATGTAGGGCCTTGCTGGCTTTATTAAACTATATATTTCTTCTGATCTTTTATTTAGCACTAACACTTAGTGATAGAGAAACAGGATCATAACATATCTTAACTACTAGTGACCTTATTTCAATAAGATAAGAGTCATAAAATTATATCACGGAATCCTATTTGCTAAGGGCTACAATCAATTTATTATTTCACATTTTATATTACAACTGTACAGAGAAGAACCTGTAGGGTTTTCATAATGGAATCTTGATTTATATATTTATTAAATGTCTATTTTTCTATAAAGAAATGGGAATAAAGGTTCAAAGACAATTCCCCCGTGAATGGAAACTGTTGCCCACTGGCTGGCTTTTTTGTTACAAATACCATTATTGTTTTTCTCAAATGTAAACTTTCACTGTACTTGAATTCTTTGAACAGGTTCCCAAGAATTCCTGTTTATTGGGCCAAGTTCAAAAAACTGAATTAAAGTTGAAGAGGAGTAAGTAGTGGCTGAACACTTAAATTCAAATTCTAATACTATCACTATTTCCTTCAGGATGTGGACAAGTTAAAAATTTATATTTCATAGCTTTTAAGATATCTGATTTCACTACCTCTCAGAATTACAGCAAAGAAAACAAAGTTACTTATGTAAACAGCTTTCCAAAGTTTGTCCTATTGTGTAAACAAAGATTTCTTTCTTTCAAATCCTTGCTTTTCCATAGCTTGAATATTTCCCTTTGTGAAAGAGTCAATGAAAGGAGAGCTGTAATTGTTTTCTCAGACTATTTGGTCCAGGAGCTTAAACTGCAGAGTACAACCAGAATTAAGTACAGGACCAACAAATTGCAATATGTCCAGCAGAAAGAAAACTATTCTATGTCAAAGTGAACTTGGAAGCAATATTGAAGAGTTATGCTTCATTGAACTTACCAAATAGTTCTCAAGAGTTCTGCAGAATATTCTTTAACTATTATTAGCCTAATATTTTTCAAAGATTTTACAACAGAACAAGATTCTCATCTGTAGTACAAACAACAATCAAGAACATCACAAGAAAGAGAATGAAGGAAAGCAATCATGATAACATCTTTTGTGAGGAAACCCTGAAGAACTTTCTATGTATTATGTTTAATTTTTGTGATATCCTTTCAGTGTAACTACAAATACAATGAGAAAACACTATGGGAAAAATGATAACTTATCCTAATAACAATGCAAATAAGAATTGAATAAAATGACAGTAGCCATCTGATCTGGTCCTGAAGTTGAAGTTTATTGTAAATAATTAATCAAAATGCTTTTTTATTTATTTTTTATTTTTGGTTTTCGGGTCAACACTGGCAGCGCTCAGGGGGTATTCCTGACTCTAAGCTCGGAAATTGCTCCTAGCAGGGATGCCGGGACTCGAACCACCATCGTTCTGCATGCAAGGCAAACGCCTTACCTCCATCCTATCTCTCCAGCCGCTTTTTTTTTTGAGCCACACCCAGTAAACCTCAGGGGTTCCTCCTAGCCTTGTACTCAGAAATCCCTGCTGGCTCGGGGGATGCTGGGATGCCAGGGGTTGAACCAAGGTCTAGTCAGGGTTACCCACGTCTAAGGCAAATGCCCTACATATGTACTATCTCTCTGGCCCCATCAAAACTTTTATATGTAGATGTAAAAAGCATGAACTGCATGTACTATCAGTATGTGTAAAGTATATTATACTTTTATTATAATATTCTTTTATTTTTAATTCTAAGCATCATGCTTAATTTAACAAAACAATAACACTTTTGATGTCTAGAGGATAAGCAATTTACAGAATCACAAACAAAATCAATGATACTATATATCTAAGGAAGCAGTTCTTCAGGCCTTTAGGGTAGTGCTCAACCCACATGACTACGGAATGCACAGTGTATAAAAGCAAGAATTTCGATGAGATAAAGGAAACAAGGCGATGGTACAGCAATTCTAGTTCTCCAAAATTCACATTTCCTTATTTTCTTTTTTCAGCTATATCTAAAAGTTATCATAGCTCCTTATTTAATCTCTGATATTGATTTATCATCCTGCCCTATTTTCATTATGCCTATTTTATTTTGTTTTGGGGGAGGATTTTGGGCAGAGAATAAAGCCTTGAGTTCTCTGAACTCTACCACCAATTTTTCTTGATTCTCAATATCAAGATAATGAAAAAGAAATGTATAGTGCTACAAGGTAGTATTTTTCAAAAGGTATATAATAATACAGGGTACTATATGCTTTAATTTATTTATAGGACTTGAAAAAATGAAATTCATACTAAAAACGAGAGAACATATTCAAGACTTAGTTCTCCAAATTAAAATTTGCGCTTTAAATTTTTTTGAAGAAATTCTGTTGTCTTTATTGCCATTGGTCACACCTACAACAGAAATACACATATACACTTATTACAGATAAATTCTGTGCCCCAAAATTAAAGAAAAAGAGTCCAGACATATAATTGTAGTCCTGTTATTAATTTGCTTTGCTATGATTGAACTGTTCGCCTATGATAGAGCCCCGTCATGAAGAGGACTCCAGATAAATTCCATGTACTTTATTTTATAGCTCAGTATGTTAAACTTGAGTTTTGTTTTTGCTTTGGGTAAGATGCATTTCCATTTATTTTTTCTATGCCTTAACAATAGTAGCAATGGTAATTCTTTGCTTAAAAACATCAAAGAAGGGGCCAGTGAGGTGGCGCTAGAGGTAAGGTGTATTGCCTTACAAGTGCTAGCCAAGGAATGACCGTGGTTCGATCCCCCAGTGTTCCATATGGCACCCCCAAGCCAGGGGGTGATTTCTGAGCACTTTGCCTGGAGTAACCCTTGAGCATCAAATGGGTGTGGCCCCCCCAAAAAACAAAACAAAAAAAACAAAAAAAAATCAAAGAAAATCTGTCAGTCGTGGGTTTGTGTAGTGGGGAACTTCCATGCAGTTATTTCTTTTTCCTCTTTCTCCATAACTAAACCCATGCACTATGAGTAAACTTTTCTTGGCTTAGTGTGTCTAACTGCACTAGTTATTATTATAGTTTTAATAAAATGAAGTTAGAAAGCCTCTAGCATGTTAGCTAAGAGCAGGCAGATTAGTTTTAGACTTCAGAAGTTACTAGCAGATGATGACACATTTCAGAAAAAAAATGACATAAACAAGAAAAGGCAAGTATCTAACACTCTCCAAAATAAGACTTTTTTAGGTCTGGTATTTTTAAAATGGCTTTAGATCAGAAAAGTTTGGTTGGTGAATGTTGGTTAAATATATAAAAGACGAGATCATAGTTATCTTGAACTACATACTAAAATTTTAATTTTGATGGGAAAGGCAATTTTGTTGAAATGAATTTTAAGAGTAAAATTATCATTTTGAAGAGGAAAAATCCACCACAGGTTTATGGTATGGGATTGCCAAAAGGAAACAGAAAGAATGATCAGTGTTTTGTGCTATCTCCTTATCCTTTCCAATTTGAATGAAGCAGATCTCTCATACATCCATGAAAGAATGTTTTTCTATCCTCTTTAGGGATTAGTTCAAGATGGAGTCTGTAACCATCCTTGCATTTGTACCTTACCTGAAATGCTTAGTAGTCATCATCTGTCCTGCTTAATAAGATAATGCAACTCAATCATGCCCACCTTACAGACATTAATTTCTCAAAAGGACTTAGTGTGTTCAGAACAAGAAATAAAGCTAAAGATATTTAGAAATAGTTTTTATTCCCCAAATCTGTATTTTAACAAAATTTCCCAATTTGATTTCCATTAGTCAGTCAGTTTATACATATACTTACCGAGATTTTATTATGGTTAGTAATAAAAGGATGAGGAAGGGAAAAAGCCATGTGAAATCTATACTGAGAGAGATAGGCAGAAGACTACATGACTACATTTCTAACTATTATGTGTGACTCAGAACCTCAGATGGAAAATAAGAATGGTAAAATAAGAGACTACACATAGTTACAGTAGATCTAAGGTAAACAAATATGATGTATTTAGGACTGCATTAAGTGCCGACATAGTGGTATATATGTTGGATGGAGGGGAAAAAGAAAAAAATACAGCCCCAAGTGATGAGGAATTCATGATTAAAAAGTATAGTGAATGAGAAAGGAGATAGGTGTAAACTTTGATCACCATGGACAAGACAGTAGAGGAAGGCCATGAAGTGGAGATCTCAAATCTGGAGTCATGAGCTTCTGGTGTGATTAGAAATAGGAATATGCTGCAGGATATTGACAAGAAAGAGTATTAACAAGAAACAAGATGGTTCTCAATATGTGTTCTAACAACAATTATGAATGGGTACACAGTCATGCTATGGGCCTAACTAAAACGAGAAATGAGCCTTCAAGAAAGCTAATCACCTCAATGCTGATATTAAAAAGGAGAGACTTATGTGACATACATATTAGTGGGAGTGGACAAGAGTTATACAGAAACTAACTAAAATATGGCACTGGAGAATGAGAGGAGGACCTCAGAGTGGAGGAACATAAGACACTGGGCCCTCAATATTTGAAGCAAATAGAGCTTCACTTTTAGTCTGGGGTGGCAGAGTACAAGCAAGGCATGAAAATGGGTAAAAAAACAAAAAACAAACAAAAAAAAACATCAGATTATTTATCCCATGAACTCAGAGTCTAAAAATGGCCTGAAAAAGTAAGCATAGGGGATGGAAGAAATGCAATAATACAGGGAGTGGGAGGCTCTAAGGAAGAGTTCCTTTTAACCTTATTAAGAAAAATCACAGTGCTAAATTAGAATGGAAGAAGAATTAAGAGAATACCATGACCAAGTAAACTAAACAAAAAAAGTGTGAGAATAAGAAACAAAATGGAATGCTTGCGTGTGCGTATATTATTCACAATATGTTTTAAATTTAAATACCCAAGTGTCTGAAAGTTTTTTTCTGAGCTTTTACTGGGAGACAGTTGGACAACTGCCTTTTAAAGCCCCCATTAGTCCTTGTGGTCAGAGAAACAGCAGACATAGAATAAAAATGTTAGAACACAAAGAGGAGAGGCCAGAGTAATAGCACAGTGGTAGGATGTTTGCCTTGCATACAGACAACTCAAGATGGACCAGGTTTAATCCCCAGCATCGCATATAATATCCCAAGCCTGCCTGGAGCAATTTCTGAGTGCAGAGCCAGGAGTAACCCCTAAGTGTTGCTGGGTGTGACCCCAATACAAAACAAGAAACAAAACGAAAAACAAAGAAAACACAGAGCTGTGTTCAGTTTGCAAAGGAGAGGAAGACAATTCTGCTTCTTGCGTAGCCTGGGCATATAGAGGATTTACCAGGTCAGAGACGAGTGGAAGAGTGAACCTGGAACACAACTCAAATGGGCAGGGCTACCTGCCATGAGCACTCCCACACACAGCTTGCATTCAATCTGTCTAATAAAATGAAGCCCTGAGTAACAAAAGTAAAATCAAAAGAGAAATAAATGTAGAAAAGCAATTTAAAAAATACTCAGTTTTTTCTGGACATTGCCATCAAGCAACGGAAATCAGTATAATACATTGCTTTATTTTTTCAAAGCAGCCTGAATATGAGTTTAATCTAAATTATGTTGAGAATAGTTTCATTGCATGATTTCCTTGAATAATTTAACTTCAGGCAGCCCCTAGTGTTCAGAAACAGGAATCTCAGAATCTGACTAGCCTAGGCAGTAGTTTAATCAAAAAATCATGAAAGCTTTTGCTTTTTGTTTTGTTTATTAAGCAACTGGAAATCCTATAAACAAGAGGAACATTATGACTTCCATTTAGTAAAACAAATGACTGTTTTATAGACCATATTCTCACAATGAAAATGTGGCAATCAAAGGACCTCACACAATGCAAAATGATCAATAAAGACAAAGTAGACTGAAACACAGCAAAAAACGAACAGAATTATAATTAGTGTGCCCAAGTACTGGACTCTGAACTAGTTGAGGAATTGGAGAAATGATGTCTAAAATCATTAAACCTAATGGATTTCCACCAGTCAAAGAAACAAGCAAAGAAAGCCACAGAGGAAAAAAGAATAAAATACTGTTTCTCAATAATGACTCAACTTTAATAAAAATAAACAATAAAAATGTAGACCTATAAGACCCGGACCTATCCTTATTAACAAAAAAGAAAGAGCCCCTCATAGAGGCAGACTGCTGGATAAATAGGAAATGTGAGTGGAGAGAGACTAATGAAGAGAAGTGAACACTGGTGAAGTGTTCAGCTTAGTTAAAAACTGTATGTCTGAACACAAATTATGTATCAATTTGTAATTTCATGGTGACTAATTTAAAATTTTTTGTTTGGACCTATTCACAACGTCTGGTTGACTTTTATGGTAAGAGTTCTGCTATAGATATCCTTAGGCCTTTTTTTTAATTTTCAAAGCTAAATGCATCCTCCCTTCTACTACCATCTTCTCTCTGCCCTCAACATTTTGATAGGCATGTTCTGATTGCTAATTTCTAAATTCTAAGAAAAATTACATTTCGGCTGAGGGAGCATAGGAATTTTTTAGGGAATGAGAATGAAGTAACATTAAATGATATGGACAGACCAGTTAACTCCTGAACTGATTGCCTCCTTGGTACTGGGAAATAACTATTAGGATTTTGTCTCAACTAAAGTAATGGTTTTATACTCCTGTTTTATTTGTTGGCTTCCAGGACACACTGGGTCCTGATTATTGTCTTCACTCCCCATATAAGTGTATTGTTGGGAAGCTGAAAAGTTGACAGAAATGATTCACGGTTGAATCTGTCAATTCAAAGGAAATGTTTTTGCTTTATCCAAAATAATTTTAAATGATCATAAATATAGGCTTAAAAGCTCCTTTGTTGTGATAAATTTGACATTTCTTTCACGCTATATTTAAAAATTTCTTATATCCAAGAATTGTTTTAACACCATATATTAATCTAAGGAAGGGGAAATATATATACTACCTGACAAGACAACTTCAATAAGATCACCTTCCTGGATATCACTTGCAGCTTTCACCAGTTGAAGGATGTTTTCAGAGGTAGGGTCATGGCGAAAAAGCAGGATCTTATCATACATTCCATAGAAACCACATTCAGGGAACTGTAAGTACAAATATTGACAATTGGTTAACTATCAAAACCTTCTTAAATTATAATAAAAACAAATAAATATCAAAGCATAAATCATAAAGCACAGAGAAAATTAAAGTGTGTATAAATAAAATCAATTAAATTGTTCTGCAATATAATTGATATTGATAAAACACCAAGTTAGGGGATTAAAAAAACATATACAATAAGTCAATGATTACCGTCTTGATTGAGAGTGCAAGGAAGTAGAAGATAACATAAGATTAGAAGATATTTCTTGTAGTAGTGTAGTTAAACAATGTAGTTAAAGCATTTGCAAACACAATCTAAACAAATTCCATTACACAAAGCACTTAAATATGTTTGTAATAAATGGCTAATTCAATTTGGCAAATTAAAAGATAAGACTGTAAA
>PVKC010013871.1:0-22534 GCA_004027635.1 Crocidura indochinensis
AAAAAAAATAAAAAAAAACAATAAATAAATATAAGCACACACTTCTTAAAACAACAGAAGGCCTGGTTTTCTTATATTTTTAATGTAGTTTACACCTAATTTGTTTAATAGAGAAATGAAATTATATATACATTTCTACATAATATTGTGTATGTCAATGTAATGATATAAACATGCAAAGCAAATGCAGTCATCTACTGTTAAGTTCGGTTCAATCTTTATTATAAGTCCACATTAAATTTATATAGGCTTATCATTTTGTTTTTGTAATAAGTAAAATAATGGGGCTTGAAAATAGCATTTAGCACACAAGTGATAAGATGATTTTGGACAAGGAAAACAGCATTGTATATTGCTCCCTAACCTGTGAGCAACACACACACACAAATACACACACACCCCAACACCAGGATGAATCTGTTAAGTTTCATCCACATAACTCTCTATTAGTGCTATCGTTCGTAACACCAAAAGAATTCTATAATCTATGGCAATGTTATTAATTTACAAAATAGCCATCATAGATTATCTGATAATGAATAAAATAATGATAGTTCTTAATTTTAATTTCTACATACAAATACAAGTATTTTTTATACTGTAAGGTACCAATTTTAACAGCACTAATTTCCAAGACGAGAAAAATATTATTCTTGTTAAAATACAAAATTAATTATATAAATATTCCTCAAATATTGTGAAATTTCTAAAAATAGAATAGCTCCATGCAATAAATTTTCATGCCAAAATTCAAGTTTCTTGAATGTATTATGAAATTTTATATGCAACCTGTGCTTGAAAATAACTTATCTACATATTAATTTAGAAGCAGAAAAAATGTATAATTTTGGATTAAAGTTAGGCAAGAATAGAACAATTTTTAGGTTGAATGAGCAGCAAAATATTTTTCCAAAACATGCAAAATCACTAACACTGTGCTACACTGAATCATCTTGCTAACTCCAGACATCAGGGATTTAGGGATTCAATTTTTGTTCACTTAAATATATACTTTTGATTGATATATTTAAAATTATATTTATGTAAATGTGTCTGGATGTGAGAAAAATGAGGACTATACTAAAATCAATCACCAAGTCCTTCCTGATAGTGATGATAAATTTATCATTTTAAAATACTTAAAAATACTTTGCATTTTGTTATTTGATAAATAATGTGGAGATTCCCAGTCGAGCAATATTTAATGTGAGGCATCTAAAGAGGTGAAGAAATGTGTACTGCCTTGCATATAGCAATGTTGGATAAAATATAACAAGCAAAACTTTATTTTAAAAATAAAACTAGTAAAACTGGAATTTATACCATATCATGAAATTTAAAACCAAAGTTTATGCTCAAAGTCACTTAAGCAGTAGCTTCACATCTTTATTTCTATAAGACAATAACTAATCTTACAACGATTTCTCATCACCTCGTAAATTCCATTTAGGCATTCAATCAACACTGTAGGATTGTAAACTGGCCCAACATGCCCTGACCATTTTATCTTCTAGTCTTTGGGTTACATAGCCAAAAGTCTATCAGAGGGAGTCTATAAAGTAGGAGAATAAAAAACATTTAAATATTATCACAGTTCTAAATAAATCTCAGGAAATATCAAATTCAGTTTTCCTCAGCCTGGTAGTATTTTCATAAATTCCAAAATCTTATTAAATTATTTCTAAATATTTACTGTACAGGATAAATCAACTTTGAAAGAGAGCTGCTTATCACATTTTTTTCTTTCTTGGAAGATAATGATATTTATACCAACACACTTTTCTTACAAGATAACTTTACTTCCACTTATCAGTCAGTTCCTTATAGACTAATACATAGGTGGATTAACAGGTACCGTCTCTAACTGGAAAATATATTCTCCTTGAATTGCCTTTCCAAATGTCATAACATCAAACATAACAATAAATTTCAGTAACTATATTGGGGAAATTTTAACACAACCACATTTTCATAGTATATTTTCCGAACAAAATGCTAAGAATGATAATAACTAAATTTTTTTCTCTTTTTCCTTTTATTTGGTTATTCTAAAGCAAACTTTTCTGTTAAAATATCAAACTTGCTGTGACTATATCAAATGTAAGTTAATGTAATTACCTGTCTGTTAGATTATTGGGTATAAAACGATTTTGTAAATATTGCCTTTTTAAACAAGATATTTTAGTCTAAATATCTTGGGTTTAAATTGAGTTCAAATGTGTTGCATGTCAGCCCTTGATAGGGCTGGCTGATGTTGGGATGGAAGATGAGGTCTTTCTCCTCCAGCTGGGACCATGCATCTGCCACCCTGTTCTGCTGGTGGTTCTGAGGTGAAAGTGGCAGGTAGAAAGCTCACAGGCAGTCAGACTTCAGAAGATAACAGCTTTATTCAGTGGCTAAGGCTGAAGCAAAAAGCCCCAGAATCAGCCCCAGAAAAAAGTCCTTGCCCTCCACAGACCTTTGCTTTTATACACCAGACTCAGGTACCTAGAGTGGGAGCAGAACATCAGGTCACACCCTAAGGTAGGGCACAATTATTGATTAGGATAGGATTAGTAACATAATAATCTTATGGAAATGTTTTCCCATATAACACAAATGTACATCAAAAGGGAGCCAGGACAATACTGTAGTGGGGATCCCTGCAGACAGAGAACTTGAGTTTGATACTGGTATACCAGGATGGTCCCCTGAGCACTCCCAGGGGTGATCCCTGAATACAGAATCAGGAGTAAGTTTTAAATAAGTTTTAAGTGGAATGTGGTTCCAGAACTAACAAACAAATATGAAAGGGTTTTTCAAAAAGCAACTTCTTATGATAGAACTAAGTATAGAGGCATTTATACTGTGAAAAACTCCATGAGGTTCTTTAACTAAACACCTAAATTAAATATTTGTAGAACTTTGGTCATAAAAATATTAATTAATAACCCATTACACTCCTTCTTCTAGAAGAATACGATTAATTTTACTTATGAGTAACATATTATGCTACAATGCTTTTCATATTTTTAAACTCAATTTACATGCTTCTTCTTCCATATAATCTGTGAAATCTCAGTTGAGTAATGATCAAATTTGCCTCTATAATCCAACTCAGTCATGACTAAATATTAGGGTTTTATATATTAATCTGACATAAAATGATTTATTCATGATAGCCAACTTGAATTATAATTTATAGTTTAATAGCTTTTATATTTATATGTATGTTTTTGTAAAAGGGTGTCTTCAAATTTAGAGTTAATTACTTTAGAGGAGTTTGAAGAATTTTCTTATTTGTCACTGGTATATTTAAAATTAGTGCATCCTATTGTGTATTATGTTAATATAGAATATCCATAATAAAATGTAAATATTAATAGACATTAAAAAGTTTAGTAGCTTAAAAATAAATACAAATTTTGCATACAAATACAATAATCATAAATGTAATTTAAAAATCTATCCTTAGTGGCCCGGGAGATAGCATGGAGGTAAGGCATTTGTCTTTCATGCAAAAGGTCATCAGTTCGAATCCCGGTGCCCCATATGGTCCCCCGTGCCTGCCAGGAGCAATTTCTGAGCGTGGAGCCAGGAGTAACCCCTGAGCACTGCCGGGTGTGACACAAAAACCAAAAACCAAAAAAAAAAAATCTATCCTGAGATGAAAATTTGAAGAATATGTTTCACAATACAGAAATTTATGACAATTTATTTATTTATTTATTTTTTGTTTTGGGCCACACCTGGCAATGCTCAGGTGTTACTTCTGGCTTTGCATTTAGAAATAGCTCCTAGAAGTCTTAGGGGACCAGATGGGATGCCAGGAATCAAACTTGGGCCGTCCTGGATAGGCAACACATGCAAGGCAACACCCTACTGCTGTGCTATCGCTCCGGTCCTAATTTATGAAAAATTTAAAAGACAAAAACAATTATCATATTCTATTGCTGAAAGTTAATACAAATTCTAAAATCATATTAGAAACCAGCACTTCTTTTTAGTTTTCTGATATGGAATTGACTTTGTACTACATATTTTTTTAATTATAGAAGAAAAGGTTATCTTGGGTTATAGCATTTTCTCCTCCATTGTCTTTTCTATGTCATCCATAAGATCTTGATTAAATGAGAGTAAGGTTATATGTATAGGCTAGTATGTAGATGTTCATCATTTTAAAAGTCTATTAATGGAACGTTAACAGAAAAAAACTGTTCAAAAATGGTATTTGAGAGACCCTCCTGTCTCACTCCCAGAAATAAATTTATTTGCTGAAAGGCAGCAAAGGCAAGAATACAGATAGTTATTAACTCATGAAGGAAGAGAGATTTGAAAAACGTAGATTTTTCCCAACATCAGTCTGCTAGTGTCTTTGTTACTCCTTTAGTTTCTGTGTCTGGTCCACATTACCTGCTAGAAAGTGAGCAGCTTTAATTGATGAGAAGAAGGGAGGAAGATCAAAGATGAGAGTAGGATAAGAAATAAGTATTGAAAGAGGATATGCTAATTCACTGAAGATCAATATAAAAAGAGAACCCTGATAGCTGCATTTCAACCTGCAATAAGATGGAATTAATTAAGTTCCATGATGATTACTTAGTAAAGAAGCTTCAGGCACAATTAATTGATCTACGAAATGTTTGAAAGTGTTTGGGGTATTTAAAGTTCCAGTTTCAAATCACTATCAGTGTCAATGGCCCTCCTCCAGTGACTCTTGTTCCCTCCCTTCATGCAAAGTTTCCAACTAAGATTTATATCTAAGAAAAATATGATTCTATTATGCAAATACACTCTCTGACTTTGTGGCACTTCAGATAGCTGGATGAAGAGGAGGGAAATGTGGCAACTTTATAGTACACATAAACAAGAAAATTAATCACTAATATAAATGTGCACTATTACATGGCAAATTCATCATACTCATTGGAAAAATAATATATGAACTTAATGTCTAATTTTTCTAATTTCTAATATTTCATATATTCATAATTTACGAAAATCTAATCTCTGTTCACAGAAGAAAATAAATGAAAGATAATAAATAAATATTTGAAGACAGCACTAATTTATTGGAAATATGTACCCAGATATGTTTGTGGTTGCCTGTCAATTCTAACAACATATTTTATTGTTTGGCTCTGCTTTGAGTCTATTAGAAAGACTTTTTTATCTGTGTTTGATTGTGTGGTATAAAGCAAAATTTCTGGAGATATTTAAAATGGAAACAAAATTATAGATTAGAAAATCTTTGGGAAGGATATACAATACCTAATACTGTTACTATCTCCAATTTCTTTAAACCATAAGCTTTCAAAAGTGAAAAGAGGGAGAAATAAAATAAAAGATAAAAAATCAAATTATGAGAATCAACTGGTAATATAACAAATGCTTTATATTTTTAAATATAGCATAGCATTTAAGAAAAGTTATGTGAGAATACTTAGAAATTGTGCCAACCAAGAATTATTGCCATAGTAAGTGATGCAGTGTATTTGGAGAGAATATAGCTTTTGAAATATTTATAACACAAAGTATTTTTTGATTGTTCTATACATTTAAATAAAAACAAAATATTCTCATTTGATGAGTTTTGTTTCTTTATTTCTCTTATATATCATCTATATTGTTTTTCAGGAAATTTCATAATTAAATATATAAATTAATTGAATTAAAAATGTGACCATCAAGTAGCATAACAATCTACAATGTAAGTTCCATACCATATGTTTAGGCTACTAAAGAACATAATCTCTGACATATGTGTTAAAGGGGTCCGTTAATGATCCAAGAAAGTCCACCCTCTCAAATAAATACCACAAATCTTGAGAGAATGTAATCAGCAGCGAGAGGTTTATTCGCCCAGAACTCTGGGGTCCACAGTCTTTTGACACAGCAGGTTCACCAGTGAACCCCGAGCCTTAGAAACCCAGGGCTTTAATAGTAATCCATATGGTAAAAAGGTTTCAAACTTTAAACATTTCATTGGTTCACACACTGTTATAATTCAAAAACATCCAATAGTGCAAACAAAGAAAGGTGCAATTCCTTAACTATTCTAAATCGCCTTTGATGTCAGCCACCCTACCCCACCTCCTGGTGGTCTTTAGATATGGCCTGTTCCCTACAGATAGCCTTCTGGTGAGCTGGCAAGGTGGAGGCCTTGTTTTTTTTTGGTGAAAAGGTTACAGGGCTGAATGGAGGGAGGGAGTCTGGTCTATGGTCTCTTATATATAGCTCAGGGCAAGCCAATAACAGAGGTGAGATATAGCATTTATCTTCATTTCACTATTTCTCTATGCATTTTCTTCCACTTTATGTGTTTTGGTTGATTAATTCTCACAATATCCATATTGTTCTTCATGCTTTACTTTAAATCATGTTTTTTCCAACTGGTAGTCATTCCTTATCTTTAGGGTAAGTCGGGGAAGGGACATGGCACGCCTTATGCTCTGTCCGTAAGATCTGGTTCCAGGAAATACCTGCCTCTTCAGGCCTAGTCTTTTACCTTATGATTGCAGCTTGTAACGGTAGAGATTATGTCAACTAATCATCTTCAAGAAAAGCTTGAAAACTAATCATCTTCTAAAAGCAAGTGAAAACAGAAGCCACAGCATAGTTAGTTCTAATTAATAATTATACCTATTATACCTAACTTGCCCCAGCTTATCCCTTACAATATGCATTTAGTCTATTGAAAGCACATCCCATTGAGTTGGTAAATCACTTGCCTTCTTTTTTTTAATATCTTTATGTAAGCACCTTGATTACAGGCAGGATTGTAGTTGAGTTTCAGTCATATAAAGAACACCCCCTCCTTCACTTGCCTTCTGTGCTACTGACCCCTGAGTACCACGAGGAATGACTTGTTAGTATAGAGATAAGAGTAGTACCTGAATATCAATGTGGCCCAGACTTCCTCCAAAAGAAACAGCCAAAATTCATATTGCTGATATCAACAATATTATACTGACATAAAACTTAGTGTTTTTCATTACTACATTTCTCCCTACATCTAAGGTACATTTTTCCTATTTTATTATTTATTTAAATGATAGTGGTAAATATTGTGAATAAAGTTTAATACTGTTGTTACTAAAACTACAAACATATGTAAAAAAAAGAACCACAACTGAATATTCCTAATCAAATAACACCTACTTTAAAATGTATTGATTGGTGATTCATTTTAATTACACCTTATTTTTTTTTATTAATTTGGGATGTTTCATTTTCATTTATTTGTTTTTGGGTATTTTTGCCCATACTGTCTGAGTTCAGGGTTTATTTCTGTCTCTACATTTAAGAATCACTCCTGGAGGTTCTCAGGTGACCAAACATATGGAATACCAAGGATTGAATCCAGATTGGCCTTTTGCCAGGCAAATAAATATCTTATCTGCTGTACTATTTCTCCAGTCCAAGAGATGCTTTATTTTCAAATAAAAATTTTCAAGGAGGACATAATAGAGGAATTAAAGTGCAAATGATCAAACTCAAAGGATTGCACTGTTTGTAACATTCTTATAATTTGATTAGGAATACAAAGAACATTTTATGGACTGCATAAAGACTCAGTCTTCCTAGAAAATTCACAAAAAGTGAGTCATATTAACCTAGAACTACGCTAAGTTCCTCCTCACAACTCAAAGGTGAGTTCCTTTTCCTACCTCCTCTAATTTTCAATAAACCTTTCTACCCTCTAAGTCTGAGTATCTATATTACTCAACAGTTTTCATTCTTGAATAAATGAAAGCACTGAGGAATCTTGGAATCGAAAGGGTATCCTGGACTACCTATAGAATAACACTTCAGTTATGTAATAATAATAAAAAATATTTAACCTATTATAAGAATAATAAGTAATTAAGCACAAAGATCATATAGGTTTATTGCTATATAATATAAAATTAAAAATAAGAGATAATTTAACAATAATGCTATTCTGATAAAATTTTTCTCATATTCTTTCCTCATTTTCTAATAAAAACTATAAGCTTCTTATATAAAATATATAATACTTAAAAAATACATTAATTGACAGAGTTAGAGCAATAATACAGTAGGTAGGTTACTCGACTTGCACAAAACTGAACTGGTTCAATTTCTGTCATTCCATATGACCCCTGAGAACTATCAGGAGTAATTCCAGAGTGCAGGTCCAGGAGTAACTTATGATATTTTCTGGTGTCTTCTCTAAGTTTAATAGACTTCCATTATTAATATATAGACACTTGGAACAATAGTGATAGCACAATGGGTAGGGCCTTGCATACTGTGAACTGGGTTTGATCCCCAATATCTCCTAAAGTCTTTAAGAGTGCCAGGAACAATATCTGAGCACAGAACCAGGAAAGACCCCTGAGCACTTGCTGGATGTGAACTCAAAACAAAACAAGTTACTTAAGCATGGACTTCTGAATAAAATAAATAATGTACCAAATCTACCATTTGATAATGTGAAGTGAAGACAAAGTCAGTACTTTTCTCCACTCAATTATGAGTTTCTAGCCTTTTTCTGTATTTATTACCAATCTGCAAAAATTAATATTTGCTCAAATTAGGCAAAACCTAAATTGACTTAGAAATTTGATTGCAGCAAAAACAGAATATGAAATTAATGACTAATAATGTGTCTTGTTAAATAATGCTTTACAATTTTCTTAAATTTATTTAGCTGGTTAAATACTTCAACATAATTACATGAAAATGTATTTGCTTATTGTATGTAAAACTATTAATATTTAATATGAATTAGTTTTGAAAGATTAAAATGAACATAGTTTAAAGAAATCTTATATTTTGGGGAGAATATATAAGTGGTAGGTTTCCTCTGGCTCTGCAGTCAGAAATTGATTCTGGTGGTACTTAAGGGAAAATCTGGCATACTGGGAATAGAACCCATTTTAGCTGTGTGCAAGGTAAGCACGTTCTCTGCTGTACAATTATTTCAGTTCCAACTTTAATGAATTTTTAAAGACTACAACATGTATAAAGATAATGTATTCACACACATATATATTTATATAGGAATTCCTCATTATAGTAATTATTATTTTAGTCTAACAAGTAGCCATTAAACTTATAATTGATTATTAAAATTATGAACATAGCTGTTTTCATTTTTTAAGAAGGCAATCTGATTTAATAATACTTTTAGATATTGCAAATATTCCTCATAAATTCTGTCAATCTTATGTTAATGAATGTGAATGTACAATAAAATCATGTAATGGAATTTACTTGATATTAGAAAATGAACCCAGAACCAGGAAGGAGGTGAGGACTAACTTCTCCATTTCTAGGAAGAGCAGAATCTTCTCTCACATGGCATTAGAACTTCATTAAGAATGAGAAGAATTGTCCAGTTCCCACACCAGGCAGAACAAGTGGTTCCTGGGCACAACTTGACACATATACTAGTGATAACTGTACTAGTGATACTGGCATGACTTTAATGCTCTTGAAGTACAAGAACAAGTAGTGTTTATCAGTCCTGACTATCCTGACTGTCCCAAATACTCAGTGACACAGTACTGAGCTGGATAGGTTAGAAGGGAGACCTACCTGTATTGGGGATCCCCCAGCGCACTAAATACGAGCGAAGCGGTCTGATTATTGTGCAAATGAAGATATTGAACCAAACAAACTTAAATAGATTAAGAAAATATTATTGAAGGACATTCAACTAGGAAATATATAACAAAACTGAGACAAAACTCAACTACTCCTGGTACAAAAAAGCAAAACTCAGTGGCCTTTAAACCTGAATTAAAGAAGAAAGCATATTCCCCAAATTGGCTAATTGGTTTTTTCAAAGATAAGTAAACTTTTTCTAATATTCAGACTATCCTTTCATAGCTTGGAGCAAAGAGCCTTTCTGCTATGCTAGTGAACTTCTTGCCTAGAATAAAGGGTCTGACATTCTGGAGGATTACATTTCTAAAGAATGGCTCCAGAGTCCTTGAGACAGATATTCCTGAGTTGTAAAGCAGGCAAGAGGTGTTTGAAAAGATTTACATCTCAAAGGAGCTGAGAAAGGATTTACAATGACAAGTTTTCTAAAGTAAATTCTCTAAGAAAAAGGTCAGGGAGTAGAATAAAAAAGAAGTCTGTGTGAAATTATATCAGGCAGAGGGAAATGTAAGACCAACAATCTTGGTCAGTTACTTGTTATAATTTTTTAATAGAAAAAGCATGAATATAAAGAAAATTTTATTTAATATTATTTCAAGATGTTATAAAATTAACCTTTTAATAAGTTAAGAATTTAGATTTAGGTTGTGGAAGTGTTATTTGGTCTTAAATGTCATCTGCATCTCATATTATACTCTGTATTAACAAGATTATGTTTGCAATTTACTTATATTGTTCTTAATATGTACAGCCATTTCTGAAATAGATACCAAATTTTTTCTATTATAGTTGAAGTTTTATTTCATTACTACATACCATTATAGACTATTAATCCTGTCTCCCAACTACTTACAAAGATATTTTCTTTCACCTGAAAAATAAATAATCTTAGATGTCAGCTATTCCTTGCTTATATAAATTTACTCACAAATATTCTTTATTTAAATGCACAAATAAAGTAAGTGTTGGAAGAGAATTTATCTATCAAAAAAGACTTCAGATGTACATTTTTACCTTACAAAGTTATAGGTTGTCTATGCTTTTTGCAGTGTTATGATGTTCTTTATACAAACCATCAAATAACACGTGTTTATATGTTAACATATTTTTATTTTTTGATTCATTTAATCTTAATACTGTTAAGATTATTACTTTTCTCTTATGTAGAAATGTTTCAATAATCTAATGCATATTTTTTTCTGGTTTCTTGGGAAAAAAGGTAAGAAGAACCTGGAAAACTCTATTCTCATAAATATAAAAAATAATCCAGGAGGACACACAAAAACACTCAAATTGTCAGCCAAGCAGCTGTTTTACTAATGAGGAAAGAAGAACTTGATGTACAGCACATCTGTATTACTTTTCTGATCATAATTCATTAAAAAGCCTAGATCTGTAAACTCTGATGAATGTTGTTAAAATAAATACTACTATTGTCGTTTATATAAAAACCAGTGTTGCTGTACAGTTTTATATATACATAATAATGTCATGACATTTACTTATTGCTGGACTTCATAAAATGCAGTTTAAATTCTTTGAGGCTAAACATTAAATGATAATTATTTTATTATAAGAAGTAATAATACAGATATTTCTTGTATTTAGTTAATTGAATTTCCATTTGCTAATACAGTGTTCTAAATCTCTTTCATCAGCATAGGAAGGCAATTCACCTACTTTGTGATTCTTTTAAAAGGCAATTATATTTCTATTTCAAGACATTCCCTAAAACATCATTATATCCAACCAAGATATTATGAACATTGCTGTAAAAATATCAGATATTATATGGTGGGTAGTACAAGTACAATATGATAATAATGCTTAAAAAACATAAAAATGCCATGTTTGTCTTTTTTGAACTAAACAGTTTTAATCTGATTCACATTATCTTGATAGGGTCTGGATTGAAGGAAGAAACCACATAATTGAAGTAAAGCAAAATAAAACTTTTTTAGTCTGTCAGTCACAAGTCCCAACCTGGTCAGCGAGGGCCCATTTCCCAGTGAAGACAATGATAGATTCTGATGATAGTTAAGACAGTTGACTGTTGTCTGGGGTATTTTACTATTGCTCCCTCCTGTTCTTTCTAGACAGGCTACTTATATATCTAGGTAAATTGGGGAAGTGTTAATAGAAAGTTAATTTTGAGAGAGAAGCCTAGTTTGTGGTCCTTTACGACATGGCATCCCTTCTTGTTCAGAACATTGGTCTCCAAAACATAGTCTCTTAGAATGTTCTAAGAATGTCTTTAACTAACACTCTGTCTTGGATTAGATCACATTATCCAATTGGTACAACACAAGATATAAAGCAATGGACAGACCAGTATCTTGGGCAAACATCCTAGATTTGAATGGCCAGATTTGAGAGGATAAAAAGCAGGATATTCGTGATGGTTTTAGGGATCCCAATCTAGTGCTAATAAACACAGAAGTAGAGAGAATAGAAAAAATTCTCCCCCAGAATCCTAAAATGTATGTTTTCATTTGAACAACTCAGTATGTGACATTTCTCTAATTTTAACTCTAGAGTAGCAATACAAACACTACTATGAATAATGTTAATAAAAAAAGAAAATTAACTCACTAATAAAGTGATCCATCTTTTCAGTGCCCTTCCTTAACTAAGTTTATATTTTAATAGATTAACAATATTTAATCAATGGATTATCACTGGGATAATATCACCTATAGTTTAAAATGTTTTTCTGGGGCCAGAGAGATAGCACAGCATTAAGGCATTTGCCTTGCAAGCAGTCTATCCAGAATGGACAGTGGTTCAAATCCCAGCACCCCAGATGGACTCCTGTGCCTGGCAGGAGTGATTTCTGAGCACAGAGCCAGGAGTAACCCCTGAGAGCCGCTAGGTGTGACCCCAAAAAAACCCAGTTATTGATTGTCGAGATTTAGGCATATAATATTTCAACACCAATTCTACCACCGTATCAATTTTCATCATGACTCTTCCTAGACTCCATCATCTCCCATGCCACAAACCAACCTCCCTTCCTCTTGCCTGCACCTTTGATTTAAGATTGGATTAAATTGTTTTTCACATAATTTAAAAAGCACTTCTGAACTCAAGGTGCTCACATAAATAGACAAACTTGCTCATAGCATTGCAATTTACTTCACAAAACTGAGAATGTTAATCACTTTGGTAAACTACTATAGCAAACAAGTTATCTTTATTGGGTAGTAAAAAAAAATTCTTGGAAGTACTTAATTTTAATTGTATTATAATTACATTTTACAAGTGAAATTATTAGTTTATTATGAAACAATAAACTTGAAGTGAATAAGACAACAATTATGGATTGTAACATATGATTGTTTAAACTGCCATTTTAATTTAAACACATTTAAACAATCAATTAAGGTATTTTCTTTAAAAAATAAAAATAAGACTACTCAAACTAAAATTTTCGAGTAGTCTTATTTTTATGTATGTATATATATGTGTGTGTGTGTGTGTGTGTGTGTGTGTGTGTGTGTGTGTGTGTGTGTGTGTGTATTGGTTTTGGGCCACACCCGGAGGTGCTCAGGGGTTACTTCTGGCTGTTTGCTCAGAAATAGCTCCTGGCAGGCATGGGGGACCATATGGGACAGCGGGATTCGAACCAACCACCTTTGGTCCTGGATCAGCTGCTTGCAAGGCAAATGCCACTGTGCTAACTCTCCCCAAATATATTTTTAAAAAAATAAAACAAATTTTAGAAATTTTGACATATATAAATTAAAATTAACTTTCTTAACAAACTTTGAAAATTCCTATGGAACTGAGCCGCTAAATCAAAGAAGGCAGGGATAAGAAAAGGGCCTATTCATATGGTAGGACATAGTACTTTAGTGCTGCATGTAGTGCAATACATAACATTGTATTCCTGAAATTTTAATATTATTAATAATAGCATTAGTATAAATAACAACATATCAAAAATACTGACTGTGAAAGTATGAAATTTGTAATAGAGTTAATTTACTATAGCTCAAATAAAAATGCAAAATAATGATATTTAATTATTTTGTTTTCTGTCAACTTTGTGTCACATTATATCTGAAGTCTTTTGAGTCCTAACTGTTGGACTTCTTGAGTTGTCAATGTGAAATTGTATTTTAAAGATTCTTGCACATTCCTAAAAATAGTATAATGATA
The DNA here is from genome assembly GCA_004027635.1 of Crocidura indochinensis. NCBI lineage: Eukaryota > Metazoa > Chordata > Mammalia > Eulipotyphla > Soricidae > Crocidura > Crocidura indochinensis. The sequence continues at coordinate 13,777 of PVKC010013871.1, forward strand.
GTCTTCTAGGCTGGATAAAAGCAAAGGTTTTTACACTAAGGAAAAATTATTCTTCAGACTATTGAGAATAAAGGAATGTAAATGAAAATCAAATTGAAAACACAAACTCACAATAAATAACTGATCTTTAATGTTTTTACACTTTGGAATTACATGGTATTTTCTTTGTGGTTTTAAATGGTAGTATAGTGCCAGAGAAATAGCACAACAGTAAGGTGTTTGCCTTGTATGTTGCCAACCCAGGACAGACCTGTTTTTAATTCCCAGCATCCCATATAGTCCTCCAAGTCTGCCAGCAACAAGTTCTGAGTGCAGAGCCAGGAATAACCCCTGAGCACTGCCGAGTGTTGCCCCCAAACAAACAAGCAAAACATAAATAAAACAAAATATTGTAGTATAGTTTCATAAAACATTTGTTTAAGCTTTTGATTAAACATTTATGTGCTTAATTTGCAAAAAATAAATCTGGCTTATATCAGTCAAATATTTTTCTTTTACTATTGACATAAAAGTTACATATCAAAATCTATTATTATAGCAATAATCATTAAAATTAAAATTAAGATGGAAGATCCTATAGCTCTTGGATTTAGATGAATAAATTCTAGTTCTAGGTGAAATTACATGAAATAGCACAAAAATCACTAAAACCAAAATAATGTTTGATTATTTATCCAAGTAAAAATAAAATCAATTTAACAGATGATTGGGGAAATAACCAACAATTGGTCAGCTGTATGCAAGGCAAAAGCACTACCCACTGTTCTATTGCCCCAGCATCTGGTTACAATACATTCTGATAGGGCTATAATCATTTATTGATATGACTAACTTGTATGATTACTTCAACTAGGAAGAATCAATGTTGACTTACTCTTTTGTAGGATTTCCTTTGAAATCACATACTTTTAATAGGTCCATTATATTTTTTGTAGGGTATTTCAAGAACAATAAATTAAATAATTAATTTTTGGGTTTGTTGGTTAACATTTGGTGGTGCTCAGGGATTACTCCTAGCTCTGAACTCAGGAACCACACCTGGCAGTGCTTAGTGCACTACATGGGATACTGGGGATGGAACCTGGGTGGGCCATGTGCAAGACAAACACCCTACCCACTGTGCTATCACTCAGGCCCCCAAATAAAAAACAATTCCCTCTCATCATAGTTAACCATACTTCAATAAGTAGAACTAAGTATATTACCCACTATTACAGAACAAAGTAGTTCTAACATAGCTGGTCAAGAAAAAAAAAAGCAATATTACTAATTACACAGATTCTCTGTAATAAAAAAAAACAGATACAATTTAACAAACAAACATAACCCTGAGAAAAGGAATTCTTACTAGAGCTTAAGAGTACTGAAATTATAATAGGAAGAACAAAATTATTCAAACATCAACATATGAAATAGGATTGAAGACTTTTTAGCATAAGCATTCATACTTCACATTCATATAGTAAGCACTAAAAAGTCATTCTGTAAAGTGAAAAAAATCGGTTCATGATTTACAACTTCAAAAGTTAGATATAAATGGCTAATAAAATGGCTCAAAGAGCAGGAGCACATGCTTTGCTTGCGCCCTTTTCCATCCTGAACACTGCATGGTCACGTGAGCACTGTCAGCAGTAAACCCCAAGAAATGAGCCAGGAATAATTATTGAGCACTGCCTTGACCTTCACACTTAATTAAAAAAAAATCAGCAATACACCTTTTAGATGAAACAACAGAAATATATGTTCAAATATGTAATAACTTAGAAAAGAAAACAAAATATATTTCCTAAAATATAAAAAAAATGCTGCAAATTCATGTATAAAACACATGGTTAAAAATTCATAAACTAAAAAATATTTCATAAAATATAAAAGAACATATATTAGGCATTAAGGGCATACTTTAAAGTGTTTCTTTTTTTATGCATGTGTGTGGTTTTTGGGTCACACCCGGCAGTGCTCAGGGGTTACTCCTGGCTCCATGCTCAGAAATTGCTCCTGGCAGGCACGGGGGACCATATGGGGCACCGGGATTTCAACCGATGACCTTTTGCATGAAAGGCAAACACCCTATCTCCATGCTTTCTCCTGGGCCCCCTTTAAAGTGTTTCTAATGCATACTACTGACACGTTAATAAAAGTAAGCATATGAACATAATATAATTATAAGTAACTTTATATTACTTATTGTTGTAAGTGATTTTAAGCATATGACACCCTTGAATTTATAACTAAAAATTCTCATTATGAACCAAATTCTGTTGCAAGGATGCATGACTTGAAAGAAAAATATATTTTTGAAAACTCATGGGTGACTGGCAATAGGAATTTTTCCTTGCAATTAGAAAATATTGTAAAGACTGGTACAAATTTAAATTTAATTAAAATTTTAATTAAACTTAATTTTAATTAGACATAATTTTAAATCTACTGCTGTAAGTAAATATACAAAATATAACATCATTGGGGTAGTTATTGCAGTTTTATAGAAACATAAACTTCAAATGACTGTGAATAAATGCAAATTTTAGAATATCTGACAATATCTTATTTTGCAAATTAATTTGAATATCTACCAATCAATTTCAAATTTAGAAAAAATTGCTATAATTAAGCACAAATGCATTAAGAACCTTTTGAATATTTATCAAAATATTAGAAGAAAAAAGTCAGTTGTAAATAAACTTCAAGAAATAAAAGAAAAATAAATAGAAATCTAGAATGAATAAAAATACACATCAAATATTAGGAGACAGAAAAACTGTATTTCCAAAAATTTTACATTTTTATATTATTTAGTAAAATAAAATAAGTTTAATCTGAGTGAAAAACCAAAATAAAACTCAAAGGACTTCAATATCAAGAACATCTGAAATTGAATATTCTATAATGTATTGTATAGTTGATAGTAACATAAAAGTTATTCAATGGGGCCGGGCGGTGGCGCTGGAGATAAGGTGCTTGTGCTAACCTAGGATGACCGTGGTTAGATCCCCTGGTTCCCCATATGGTCCCCCCCCGTGCCTGCCAGGAGTCACTTCTGAGCGAATAGCCAGGAGTAACCCCTGAGCGTCACCGGGTGTAGCCCCAAAACAAAAACAAAAACAAAAACAAATCAATTTTACCTATAGTTGCAAGATGAGATTGACCTCTAACACTAGAAAAGATGAAATAAAATGGAATAAAAAAAGAACAAAGAACACTGTAACTTACTGTTTTGAATTTGCAGGACAACCGAGTCAGTACAACAGTTAGAAGCCTGTTTACACACAGCCAGCTAGACTTTGATACACTGAATTGATATGTTGGAGTTCCACCAAGAGTTCCACCAACTCCACTCTTGGATTTCCACCAAGAGTGATTCCTGAGCACAGAAGCTAGTAATGCCTACAAGCCAACTAATAAATAGACAAAATAAGGTTTTCAATAAGCTAACAAAGATTATATATGAAAGGATCCAAGTTCCTGAAAGGAAGGAAAAGCCCTAAACTGAAGACAATATTTGGTCTTATTTGATGAGGAAGAGAGCAGTTAATTCAGAATTCTCTTAACCATGCTTATCATAAGATCATGGAAACAAGAGTAGATTTTTTAGGACCCAAAAGAAATTTGGAATCTAGTGCTGTGGACGTCTTGCAACCCTAAGTAAAACCTTAGTGGGTCAGATAATCCTCACTGGAAGAAAAGGGGGTACAGGAGGCGGGCAGATATGAAATATGAAATAAATGAGGCCACACAAAATGCATTGTATGAGGACTCATGTCTAAGAAGCCAAAGACAAATTTTATTTTCAGCTGATGACATTTTAAGCACATCTCTGGTTTGCAAGGTGTATTCAGGGAAAACAAAGGGTAGGAGATCTTCCAGAGGGACAGTACAATGAGACTAGGAGTCTAGAATCTACATATCTATTAACTACCCAAATTAAGTGAGAAAGAGCCCTTCTAGAGAGAAGGGGAAACAAGTTGGAGATGTTTTTGGTTTAGCGAAACAAAAAGTTGTTTGTTTGTTTGTTTGTTTTAAGAAGCAGGAGGAGAGAAACCAGTTTTGCCAGAGATGTCTATGTAGTTGCCAGAAAATAGATTTTAGGGGGACGGAAATAATTGTTTACCATCATGGAGCTAGACCGAGAGAAAAAAGCTGCTGGCGCCAGATTATACTTGAAGTAAGAGTCACAAATAAAGTAGCCAGCGGGGAGCTTTTGGCGGGCTTTCTTTGATACCAAAATTTCTTTGTGAGTGTAGAAAGGCTAAGGCCGAATTTCTGTAGTAGAAAAGGAGACAAAAATCAAATAAAAGGAAAAGAGAAAATGTAATGTCACAGCCGTGTCAGAATTATAGCCAGTAATCCACGCAAGGGCCAATGATTGACTTCTCCAACAGGTCTGGCAGATATTTCTTGGGAGGAAAATTAGGCACTACACCAAGAAAGCCAAAAGCTACGTCTGGTGGGTGCTTTCTTAATAAATGGAGACATGCATCCCGCATGTCTCGACAATCTAGTCACTGTACAAAGTTTTAATTAAACTATATTTAGTATAAATTAATTTATAATTTATACTAAATATATAAATAAATGTATAACTAAATTTAATTATTAATTAAATAATAATTTAATTTAGTATAAATTAAAAATCAAAGCAAAGCGGCAAAATTAAGCAAAAACAACAAAAAAGTTAAATCCATGGTGTTTATTTTGTTTGGGGCCATACCCAGCTTGGCCAGGGCTTAGTCCTGGGTCTCCACTCAGGTATCACTCCTGATGGGGTTCAGGGGACATTATGTGGTACCAGAGATCAAACCTAGGATAGCTGTATACAGGGCAAGTTTTGTGTATGTAAACATTTCTAATCTTATCATGATCTGGAATTGTTGAGTATAAACATTTCTGACCCTACCCTGATCAGTGATTGGACCCTACCCTAGGGTGTAACCTGGCAGAATTGTTGTATATGTAAACATTTCTGATCTTATCATGATCTGGAATCATTGTGTATAAACATTTCTGACCTTACCTGGAATTGTTGCGTGTAAACACTTCTGACCCTACCCTAGGGTGTTTCCACCATTGGGTGGTACCTGATTCTGTGTTATAAAAGCAAGGATCTGTGGAAAGCGGGTGGGGTGGGGGGGCTGCTTCTTTTCTTGCTGGTCTTTACCCAGGCCATTTGAGGCTTCGACCTCTGCAAGGAATAAAGAGCTATTTTCTTCAGAAATTTGGCTGTCTTTTGGATTTCTTCCCGCCGCATTCACCTCAGAACCGCTGGTTACTGGGTGGTAGATGCATTCTTCGACCTGGAGGGGAGAGACCGCATTCTCCCTACCTCCATCAGCGAATCTCTCCTGGGGACAGATTACTTCAGCAAGCACCAGCTGTACCAGCCCTCAGCTCCTTCCAACTCAAATCAAATTTTAAGTGGACTCACATGATATTCAATTGAATATATTTGTATTCACTCTAATATTTTACCGTGCTGTTTTCCTTTGAGGAGAAGCAAAGACCTCTCAAATAAGCATCTGGTCTCAGAGATAACTCACTGTGAATCATGACCAATCTGGCATATGCAGGAATGAATGCTAGAGACAACAGCAACTTTCCTGATGACTAACTAAATGTTCTGAACATTACAAGTTGTATTACCAGGAATCGTTTATACAGCCTCATGACAAATGTGCTTAGTATATTCTTTGCAAATGCAGAATAAAATGCTATAGTTGACCTTAAATATACTGTTCATTTTACCTATAATTATCATTGAAAATAAACATTCTATCATTTACTTCCATAAAAAATTCACAATGAAATATATGAACACTTTTTTTCTTTGAAATAAAGGAAAAAATAGAGATTTTGATCTTTCTAAATAAAGCAATTATATTGCTAATTTTTACTACAAACAGACTTCATAGATTTATGCAACAATGAGTCAACTCAAAATTGTTATTTTTCTCCTCTCAATAAAAATCCAATTTCCATTTTAATGAGGTTGTCTTCAAATACTACATACAAATATGTTTTAATACTAAATTTATGTAGGTCTTACTACATTGCAAAATAAGTATTTTTATTTATATCAATCCTATGTATACTTCGTCAGTTTTTCTTTGTATATAGAGCTAATACTCTTAAACAGCCATCAACTGACAAGCACATTTATTGTTTTGTCAATAGCAGTGACAGTTTTGCCCTGAGCAATCTTAATTGTAACATTCAATTCCTTTTGTGACAAATAGCATACTTTTATGAGATATGAATTTTTGAAGATCTATGGCTAGAGAAAATAGTCATGATGTTTGTGATTTAGCTAAGTTTTTATACCTGAACTAAAAATTTAAGATAATAATAAAATAATGAGCTAAGGTATATATACATTCAGGTACATGTACATGTACTCAATGAATAAATCAAATAAATAAGAATAAATATAAAATCCTGATTGTTAAAAATAATTATTCTACTATCTGAAAAAGATATTCCTCCATATTCATATCACAGAGTACATATAAAGATCAGAGACCATTCTAATTAGCTCTTGTGGTCCTTGATATATAAGAGAGCCAAGATCTAAGTATTGATATTATAAATATATTTAGTAACAAAAATACTTCCAAGAATGTAAACATTTTAATATAATATCCTATTTTTATAGTTATATATTGTATTTCAATTATTCATTCATATAGCAAAAAATTATTGAGACTTATAAATTATGGAAGTGGCAAACGTGGTAAGACAAAATTGTAGATAATGAGTGGCAGATGACATGAAAGGACTATTCACATACAAATTAATATTATTCTATTTCAACATGCATAACCAAAATAATAATAGTAACTTATTATAAGTAAAATTTATATTACTTTTTTTTGTTTATATTTAGTTGTTTTGTGCTCAGGCCACCTGCAGTGGAAATCAGGGGACCAAATGAGGAATTATAGTTACTACCTAGGTATGACACATGCAAGACAAGAGTCCTACCAATGAATTTCTCAGCCCATTACTTTGATATCAATATAAATATCATTTAGACATGCCTTTATTTTCCAGTACATCTTTAGCACTTACTTTATAATGGTCATTATAAAATGTATAGTGTATATCATAGCATTTCTCATGTTCTAATATATTACTGTACAGACAATCATGGATGACTCTAATAAATATTTCCAGTATATAATTTCTTTATCATATTTCAGATAAAATGGCTAAAAGTAAAAAAGCAGGCCTTTGTAAAAGATAATTTAAATACTTTACTTCTGCTACCTATTTTTATTATGCTAAAACATTTCTTAAAATTTAAGTATATAATACAATATAATAAATTCAATGGAATATAATATGTAGCAGTTTCTAGAAATTTCTCATCTTGCAAAGGGAAAATCTTATACCCATAATAAGAAACTCCCAATTCTCTACTCCCTAACCCCTGAAAAATCACTATTTTACATGTTATGAATTGGCTCTTTAACACCTCATAAAAATGGAATTATGAAGTATTTCTCTTGTGATTAATTATTTTAGTTGTATAATATTATCAGCACCTACTCTTCTGACATAAAAATTTAGGCAAATCTGGAAATCATCCCAGCTAAGAAAAATCTAACGAGATATGAGAACTATTGGGATGATAGTCTATATTATAGACTCTATAACAACAACAACATAAGGTTCTGAGCTAAGGCAATCTGAAAAAAATATGGATTTTTAGTTAATAATGATGTATTAATATTAGTTAAAATTCTAGTTATTAACATTAGGTGAAGATATTTGTAGAGTATATAGGACTGATTTTTTTTTTAATTTTACTGAGACCAATGTGAATCACTTGTCTTTCACAGTTTTATTTCAGGAACAAAGTGACAGTGAATTAGGGCCATTCCCACCATCAGTGTCAATCTCCCTCTGCCATAGTTTCCAGCATGCCTCCCATACTTTCCCTCTTAGCCCCCTGTACTGCTGGATAATAGGTCCCTTTTGTGTATAGCTTATTGTAGTTTGGGTCTCTTGATTCTATAGTCATTGACTTTAGATTGGGTATTTAGGTTTGACCATGCTTTATTTCTACTCAATACTCCTGAGACTGCTTGGTCCCTGGATCCCATCTACTTTTATTTTTTCACTCAGATTGTAGGAAGACATAGAAATATGAGGCAGAGCATGTTTTATGGTTCTGTTAAAAGAATGTGTGTGGGAGACTCTGTATAGAAGCTATAACTATAAATTAAAATAAAAGAATAAAGAAAAGGAAAGTAGAAAAATAAAATAAAAATAATAAAAATAAGAATCATAATAAAATAAAACCTGGGGGCAGAAATGGAAAATTTTGTGCAGTTTTTGTTTGTTTTGTTTTTTTCATAGGTGCAGTAAATATTGGGAAATTAGAAACAGAATTCCCTTGGCCTAAGAGATACAAGGTGTCTCCACATTGGAGCATACAGTCATGATATCTAGGTACTACAAGTTCTGGACATTTTAGTTGTCAAACCCATGGTCTTTTTTTATGGTACCAGGAAACATTCTGCTTAGTCTCAGTTATCAAAATCAGTCCTCTACAATTGGATATTTTGGATTTTGCACATCTCCTAGGATGAAGTCTAGGATAGAGTCTTTATGGTCCCAAGAAAAGTTCTGCTCAGTTGGGGTTGTTGTACTCAGAATTCTGTATTAGTTATCTTGGTTTTTGCACAGATCCTAGGATGGAAGGTCTTCAACTTTAGGTGATGAAGTAGTGGAACCTGCCCTTAGATCAAGCTTACTG
>PVKC010013872.1:0-22612 GCA_004027635.1 Crocidura indochinensis
AAAAAAAAAAGTACACTCCCCTTGGGGCCAGCGAGGTGACACTAGAGATAAGGTGTCTGCCTTGCAAGCACTAGCCAAGGAAGGACTGGGTTTGATCCCCCAGCATCCCATATGGTCCCCCCAAGACAGGGGCAATTTCTGAGCTCTTAACCCTGAGCATCAAATGGGTGTGGCCCCCAAAACAAAACAAAACAAAAAAAGTACACTCCCCCCTTCACCAATGCAACCTTCCTACCACCAATGTCCCCATCTCCCTTCTAGGTCAACAGCTGTGGGCTTGGGTCAGGGAGGAGTACAATTTTTAAGAAATATACTCTCGTGGGGTCAGAGCGGTGGTGCAAGCATTAAGGCATCTGCCTTACATGCGCTAGCCTAGGACAGACCACGGTTCAATCCCCCAGTGTCCCAAATAGTCCCCCAAGCCGGGAGCAATTTCTGAGTACATAGCCAGGAGTAACCCCTGAATGTCACTGGGTATGGCCAAAAACCAAAAAAAAAAAAAAAAAAAAAGGAATATTCTCTCCTTAAAGGATTTTGAACACTTCAGTGACCCTAGAGAAAAAAGAATTTGGAACACCAACCAGTGTCTTTCTGATGCTAACTCAAGTTCAGGTTGGTGTCAGAACTATCTGTTTCCAAAGTGGCACATATGATCAGCAGAACTTGTGAATTCCAGTTTTTTTTTTTTTTTCCTGCCTCTGCTCTCATCATCCAGAGGCACTCCTGCAAACCCAGAGAGCAAGGGAGGTCTCCATATGTGTTCACCATGACGAACATGATGTTCATTGTAATGCTGTTCATTCACCACAATGTTGTTATTATAGAAGAATACTGTTGAACTTTTAAAAAAAGGACTGGATAAATCAGCCAGGCAGTGACAGAGTCCTTACTGGGTAGCTTATCTTCATTTAAATGAAAAGATATTTTCCTGAAGTTAACTGAGAACAGAACTTTTCAAAATCATATAATAAAATAAAACTTTCCTTTTTTATATAATATACTATAGGACATATATGTTATACATTTCAAATTATATATTTTCTCACATGTATGCATGTAGGGAATGTATAAAATATAACAAATATAATTATATAACTGTTAATTTCCTCTGGTTAGATTAGATGTATTATATAAATATTATTATAGATACACATTTTATAGATTTACACTTTTGCTTTTCTATATCTGGATTTTCTTAAGCATGTATTTTTATATTTAAATATAAGTTTATACTTAAATTTATACATTTATATTTAAATATAAAAATAAGCTTATATTTAAATATAATTTCTTCCTATAATAGGAAAAATTGTATTATGCATAAGATAAAATTGCTTTGAGTGAGTTTAAAAAATGTTTCATATGAGGTTTAAAAGAAGAAAAGAGGGGCCGGAGAAATAGCACGAGGTAGGGCATTTGCTCTGCATGCAGAGTGACTGTGGTTCGAATCTCCATATCCTCTTTGGTCCCCGAGCCTGCCAGGAGCAATTACTGAGGATAGAGTCAGAAGTAACCCCTGAGTGCTGCTGGGTGTTACACACACAAAAATAAATAAATTAAAAATAATAATAATAAAGAAAGAAAAGAGGGGAAGTTCTTTTCTCCAGCAAGCCATTTACGTAACCAGAGGACCAACAGCGTGGGTCCCTGTCTCTTTAGCCAGGCTGAATGACCAACTCTTTTTTTTTTTTTTTTTGGTTTTTGGGTCACACCCGGCAGTGCTCAGGGGTTACTCCTGGCTCCATGCTCAGAAATTGCTCCTGGCAGGCACGGGGGACCATATGGGGCACCGGGATTCGAACCGATGACCTTTTGCATGAAAGGCAAACGCTTTACCTCCATGCTATCTCCCGGGCCCTGAATGACCAACTCTTAAGTCTGATTTCTTATTCTGTTGTTTGTTTCCTGACCGTATTGATCCACAGAATCTCACTCTATGTGAGGTGTGTAGGGAGGCCTGCTGAGACAAGGATTTGGGCACCTTCCTAGGGCTAAGCCCAGGGTCTCTCAGCCCCTCAACTGCTACCTCTTAAGTTAAGATCCCCTACAGGACACAGCCTTGTTCTATGGACAATTCTGATTTCTGCCCTCTCCACTCTTCTTTACTGGGTCACTACAGCCTGACATGATACACATGGGAGTGGGTTTAGGACACAGGGGACCTTTGAGGACCAACTGTCCTAAAGATGGGTTAGATGGAGTCATTCAGTAAAGAACTTGGAAGATGCAGATTTCAGATGTTGCATTATTCAAATGTTGAATAGAAATTCTACAAGGTGGGAAATTTGGCAGAAATCCTGGGACCTGTATATGGGCATCTGTAATAACCACACTGCCTGGCAGTACAATCCTCTCACCTTTCCACCACCATGGCTCTCATCTCTAACCCCTAGTCTTTCAGCATGGTCAGAAGCATGCAGGAAAGTTATGGGAGGAGAATTTGCTCTCACCTATAGTTCAGTGGCAGTCCTGCCCTATTTGGATATTAGAACTTGCCTGGAGGTGCCATTTATTTTTGATGAATGAGCATGTAGGGTGGATGGTGGTAGGGCTGATGGTAGGGGCAGAAGCAACCCCCTCTCCATGGGAAACTGGTAGCGAGAGCTAAGAGGACTCACCTCCAGTTACCTGAAGCCACCATCTCAGTCTCCTTTCTCTTCCCTCTTCTTATCCCTATGAGAAAACAAGTCAGCTATAGACCATCTATCCCACCCAGTTTTGGTGGGTGAAAGCCCTCTGCATTCATTAGCACCTGAATCATGAAATATTTTTTGGTCAGAGTATAGCAATGGCTGCTTCCTTCAGAAGAATACATAGACCCTGGATCAATGACACTTGGAAGAACCGAGGAAGAGAAGACTTAACTGTTGGATTTGGAGGTACATTCGATTCCTCCCAGTCATATAGAGACACATGAACAGAAAGCTATGATACTAAGAAACTAAGAGGTGGTGTTCTTATTCTCAGTCTAAGAATTGTGTGTAGTTCGGGGTGATGGCCTCCGCACCACTCCCTCACTTGTCCAGAGGTCTTTGTGAACTTTCAGAGGCAAAAACAATGTCAGGAGCCAGAAGCTCCAAGACTGGAACCCAGCATCCCACAAGCTATCTGAACCTCAGTTTCTGTTTCTAAGTGAGAGTAATCATGTTCTGTCAGAAGGGTGTCCTGGAGACTAAGTCAGATAAGGTGGTTAAAGAGAACCTGCCACATGTGGCAGTTATTATTACCATCATAAAATTGTAAGTGGCCATGGAATTCTGCCAATAAATTATTGACTCTTAAGATTATAGAAATTTTTAAGATAGATTTTGACCTGCTGTTCTTTAAAATCCACCTTTGATGTAAACAGGAATTCTTGCCATTTAGAAATTCAGGTATAGAGTTAGATCAGTAACATATGCATTTCCCCAGATTCATGGTTTGGGTTTTATTTTACTTAAAGCCCTCTCAGTCTCTTCTCTTCCCCCCAAAAAATAAAAGAAAAAATAAAAATAACAAGCAGTGACAGCAGTCATCTCTTCCTCTCCTACTTCACATATAAAATGTCCCAAATTTGGGGAAAAATATATTTTTAGCCCATGGAGCACCCCCACCTAACAACATTGTAAGAGAAACATTTGCAGTAACTGAAATGACAGATGCTGTCAGTGAAACTGAGAGGACTCAGGAGTATTGTTGTGGTTTGGCTAAATGATGATCAGATGAAATATGGTTGGGTAAGTCTTACCAAGGATGTCTTCACATTAGAGCTGTTTAGGAAAAAAGAAAAAAGCAACTTGGAGTCAGCATGAGTGCGCTGCTTTTCTCTGAATGTTTTTCATTTTGATATTATATCATGAACAGCTGTAAGGATAATGTTAATCGTCCCTTCTGGAAACATTCATCACAAGGGTTTATTTATTGTTTGGTTTAAGTATTTAAAAGTTAAAACATTTCCAAGCTGTCACTATTGAAATATTTCTAATATTGCAAAAGAGCAATTATTTCGGAGAGACTGCTCTTAAGATTTACACTAGGAAGGAAAATAATAACTGATGTTCAAGGGATTTTCTTAATGAGGACTGAAAGGTGCGTTGGCACTGGTTCTGCATTCACTGAGAACCAAAAAAAGTTTACCATATGCAAGGGGAACTGTAAATGTTGAAAACATGTGGAGGACTGAGTGGTGGATGGAAGGACACACTGAGTATCAGTATGATTAAAACCCCAAAATAACATCTAATAGTCACATGTATCTTCATAAAGTATTATGAGTTTCTATCTCAACCTCACAATGATCCTATCATAAGCATTCATGCATGACTTCATTAATAAAGAGGCTGAGAGAGACTTTGTGATTCACAGGATCAACCTGATGACTTGTTTGTTTGGGGGTTTGGGGCTACTTCTCGATCTGTGTTCCGGGTTCTCACCTGGTGACACTCGGAAAGTGTATGTGGTGGTAAGAATTGAACTGAGGCTACCCACATGCAATGCAAATGCTCTGTACTGTGTTTCTCTGACCCTGTTGGTTTTAAACAAATTCTGTGCCGAAGAGTGTGTTGTGCTAGCAAAGCTCCCAATGAGGCAGATGATATGAGTGAGGATGAAGAAAGAAGACCAGGATTTTAGTCTTGGTGAGCTGAGAGAAAGCCAACCTTAATGCTGAGTAGTTTTGTGTAGGATATAGCCAGTGCTGCCACACAAGAAGCTGCTAGTATAAGCCTTGGTGAAAGAGTAATAAACCAAAAAGGTCACAGTCTTCTTCTTTTATTTGCTTTATTTAAGCACTATGATTAGAAAATTGCTCACAGTTGGGTTTCAGATATAGGAAGTACATCACCCTTCAAAATGCAAAGTTTCCTGCCACCAATTTCACCAATTTTCCTCTCATCTTCCCAAACCCCTCCTATCTCTGGAGCCAGTATTTTGCTTCTCTCTCTGTCTCTGTCTATTTCTCTCTCTGTGTCTCTGTCTGTATGTCTCTCTCTCTCCTTTTTGACACTGTGGTTTGCACTATTGTTGATGATGGGTTCCCATGCATGCCACTTTATCCCCTTTCAGCACCCAGTTCTTGTCCAGAGTGATCAATCCCAACTGTCATTGTCAGAGTAGACCCTACTCTACTCTAACTGCACTCACTGATCTTGTTGGCAAGCTTCCTACCATGGATTTGTCCAACTGAAGGTCACAGTCTTAACCTTTTCAAATTGATCACCATTTAATTAACAAAGATCATGAAGAACAGAGTTACATTTTTTGATGCCATAGGCCTTGAATTCTCTCTTATTCTGTGCCCTTTTTTTCCTATGGTATTTTAAAATTTGAATTTCTTCTTGACAATTCAATCAATGAGACCCAACTAGGCTGTACATGTTTTAGCAAAATGTAATTGTTATTTCCCAGCTTTTCTTAGTATTCACTGACAGGTATTGTTTTTGTCTGTTGGACATGCAAATAAACAATTAGTTGCCATTTCTCTGACCCAAATGAACCTTCACAAAATCTTGTTTTCTTCAGTGGTGAACTATGATATGTACAAAATAATATGCCCATCTTCTGTGAACTTAAATAAAATTTAGTCTCTGTAAATTTTAAGAAATGTATGTAGCCAAACAACTAATTATGAGGTTTATAACTACTGTAGAATGCCTTTTAAAAATATAATAATTTTCAAAGCATAGCCTATGTGAATAAGCTTTTCAATTGCATTCTTAGAAATAAAATTCCAGGATGTTGAGTGCTCAATATTTTCCCTGAAAATCAAATTATAAGAAAATATCATAATGCTAAAAGAATTCAAACACTGAGTGGTTGGGATTGTCTCAAAGAATTAACAAAGGATGTTCTGATTCTCCACTGACCAGCCTTCTCCCAGTTTTAATCCATTTGATGTGCAAATGGAGAGTTGGTTTTGGTAAGGTTCCACTGAATGTACCATTTCACCACATACCTAATGTTAATTATAGGGTCATAAACTCCCAGTGACCTGGTAAGAAAGGTAGGCTTCAAATGGTACCAGAGTTCTCTCACCTGGGCAAGGTCAGAAGCATGAATTGAGGCTAATGTTCATGAGATACAGAGTGACCGGGGTGCTGGTTTCCCAAATTCAATATTAAGGAAGAGATCCAAGGGTCCTTCCACCAAAGACTCTCACTCATCATCTTGTTCTGGGTTGTTGTGCCTGCTGTCATTTGGTGAACAAGAACAATGGCTCTGATGGGCTTGATGAATAATTATGTAAGCATGGGAGTCTAAGGGAGGAGCACAAGTGAACCAGTTAATTTTATTGGTCATTTTAAACCTCACCTTCTCCCTTTCTTCTTCCCTCCCTTTTTCTCATTATCCCTCCCTCTTTCCTTTCTTCCTCTATTATCCCACCTCCCGTCCCTCTCTATTTCTTTCCTTCCTTATTTCCTTCTTTCTTTCTCTTTTTTCCTTCTTCCTTACTTCTCATTTGTCTTCCTACCTTCTTTGTATCCCACCTTCTTTCCAAATCTAGTCAAAATAGGTAATTGGAATATCTGGGGATTAGAGAACAAAAAAACTCCCAAGTCAAGCAAGTCAAGATCCTCTTTGCCTCTTCACCTATGCTCATATGGAAGACAAGTTAGCAGAGGTTTTCACTCAGATGTACATGGCCAGAGACAAAGGAAAGCCAAGAAAATAGGATGCCACTGGGGTATAGCCCTGGAAGGTCTAGCAACTAACTACAGAGCACTACATCCCAACAGGGGACAGAGATGACAGGCTTCTGGCTGCAGGTTCCAGATCAGGAACAGGTCACTGAACAGACAATGGTTAGGAACAAGACAGGTCATCATACACTGGAAGTAGGAAGACAGTAAGGTACAGGACCAGGATTTTGTAATCTGGACCAAGCATCAAGAAATGAGATGAGTGATGTCATAAAAGGGTATAAGGAGTGGTATGGACATTGGAGAAAGACCTGGATCCATTTACTTAAACTGTAAATTGTACAATTCACTTTAAGTTCCCTTTTATTTTGTTTTTGGGCCACACAAGCAGTGCTCAGGACTTACTCCTTGCTTGTGCTTAGGGATCAATCCTAGTATGCTTGATGGACCACAGGGGTGCCAGGGATCAAACCCAGATCAACTGCATGCAAGGCAAACATTTACCAGCTTTTCTCTCTGGCCCTTATGCTTTTCAGTTCTTATGTATCCAAGTTTTGTATGCAAATTCTTATACAAGTCTCAAAAATTAAAAATCTCAGAATAAATCTACTTTGTGCTAATAATTATGATGTCTGGCACAGATAGAAGGGGACATAATCTCATGTGCATTGAATGCAAGGTCTAGGGACCTGCTGGAGAACAGAAAGGGTTGTGGTAAATATGTGGTAAAAACCACAATAAAGTTAATTGAATTAGCACCTTCACCTCTGTCTAGCCATGGTCAGTCACCAATGAGAAACTAATACACAAGAAGACAAACAAATACACATAGGACTTTGCAAGCTTTAGAGTCACAGGCTAAGCTCACAGGGAAAGGTCAAAGGCTGGCTATTTCCTCTATACTATTTCACTCTCCCACACTGTTCCCCAACACATGAGCCATTGTTTACATCGACAGAGTCATTAATGATGGTTAGCATGCACATCAAAATTCAATGTGTACATTAAAAGCAGAGGCTGGGATATCTCACACAGTCAATCAGCAAGCACCTTAAAGTATTAAGTGGTGACAATTTCCTATGCTACTCTTTGCCATGTTGCCTTATATAGCTAAAATACCTTGTACTGTTTTATTCTATTCTTTAATGACACCTTTGCTGCTTCCAAAGTATTCTATTCTTGCCTGAGCACACATTTGCCACCCTGTTAAGTGTTAAAAAATATTTAAACTGGGGGCCAGAGTGATAATATGGCAGGTAGGGCATTTGCATTGCACACAGATGACCCAGGTTTGATCCCCAGCATCCCATATGGTTCCCTGAGCCTGCCAAGAGTAATTTCTGAGCACAGAGAGCAAGAGCATCCCTGTGAACCACCTTGTGTGACCCCAAAACAAAACAAAACAAAAGATATATACTGTCGTACAAAGGGGATTTTTCTTAAGGTAACTACTTCCACAAGGAGTGAATTAAGTAGTTGTGGTTTTTAAAGCAAATCTGCCTCATCCTCTCCCAGAACATGTCCTGAGCATGGAGTTGACACCCAGATATCTGGAACCATAGTCTCCTCCTCATTGGGAGACTTGCTTCAAAAACACAAGAAAACACAAGTACCTACCCTAAAGGGTTTTACAAGATTGGTAGGATATGGTGACTTCTGGTCCCACCACTACTAGGATAAGGATATCTCAGTTCTTGCTCCAAATTTGGGGGCGTGATTTTTCTAGAATTGAGAGTGTAGCAAAAAAAAAATTTCCTATCTACCACATTCTTTTTACCACTGTGACATTCTTCTCAAAAGGATGCTCCTGAAAAACAAGGACTACTACTTTATATGTATAGGGGCACAGTTACAGAAACTGACAAGAAGCAGAAATCCCTACTTGCTCACTTTGTCATTTCCTTCCAACTTCCACTGAGTCTCTCTGAGAGAAAGTCTCCACCTTCCTCTGAGTTTGTAGAACACTTGCTTTTTCTGAGCAATATCTGCCTCAGAAACCCCTCAATTCTACTCAGCCCCCACTTTTAGGAAAATTGTTCCACACCCCACTGTGCTCAGAGGTCACTCTTGCCTCTGCACTCAAGCATCACTTCAGATGGCCTAGGGTATAATGGGGGAATGCTGGGATTGAAGCTGGATAGGCAGATAGGCAACATGCAAGACAAGTACCTTATCTGTTGTAGTATGTCTCTGCTCCAGTCCCTCACACCTAGTTCTAGCCTCAAAACTGGGAAAATATTTATTCCTATATTGACTTGTTTTGTTTTGTTTGAAAAGAGTATGTGGAATGGCAGGGTCATTCTACTAATGAGTCTATTTCCACATTACTCTGGGCAGGAACTCAGGAATGAGGAATGGCAGTAAGGAGGTGGGAATACTGGCAGTGTTGGCATTCACGGACTAAAGGTTTCATAAGTGAGGTCTCCTGTGCTGCATCTTTGCTTTCTCCCCAGAGCAGTTTTATCTTTTATCTGGGACTTTGCATTTTCAATGACTCTGCCTCTTTCTCCTTGCACCACATTCATCCATGCTTTACCAGTAGAGTTCTTTTTTCACTTTATTCCTCATAGCCCATCCCCTTAATTTTTTCCTTTGGCTCTTTCCTGGGTTCTTTATCCTCTCAGGGCCACACAATTGCCTCCAACAAAGGCCTTTACCCTGACTCAACCCCTCCCTTAAGCTACTGCACAAGCAAAACCCCAATATTCTCCTACTAGGGTGATAGGAAAATAAGAGAATAAAGTCTGGAGAACCAGAGAATGGCAGGCGGGGATGGGGGGTTGAGGTTCAAGGAAGTACCAATAGTTTACCTTGAACAGGCTTTGTCTTCTGGCTTGCCTATACCCTTCCCCCAACAATATCAATTAGAAATAATTCTGAGCTAAATACCACTGTTCATGGGACACGTCTTCCTAACTGGAAATCATTAGCTTTTTACCATTTTTTTTCGCTTAATAAATCATGGTCTAAATAACCAAATAATGAATCTCTCACTAAGTACCATAATCAATCTTCATAGCCAGTGGAAATACACTCTGGAAATATTGCATTTTACTGCTGTTGAAAACCTTAGTTTCATCAAGTAAAGGAACAAATTGCCATTCAGGAAATTATTCTTGGGCTAAAATATGCAATCAACACTTAGCTTCCCACCTGCACAGTCCAAGAATGCACATAGGGTAATGACATTTGACATGGGGATTGTTACAGTCCTGACCCAGGAGAAGGGTTTTCATATTCTCAATTTGTAATGTCTGGCAATATTCCCAAAGTAATTTTCAATTAAAGTCCCTGGTACATGTCAAAATGAAGACATTACTCCCAAAACTTGAATAATTTCATTAGATAGACATAGTCACTTTGTCAAGTTTTTTGACTGAGTGTATAAGTACCGTGCTCTTTGTTTGTACCCACACAAAACAAGGTTATTTGTTGTCTCTAAAGTTAACATAAATTTAAGTAAAGAGGTTGGTTATTCTTTTTCTATCTTTCTTTCCATCTTTCAAAATACTTCTCTTCCTCCTATTGCCAAGTCTGTCCATTTTCTTTGCTGATTCTACTTGTCTAGATACCTAGTACTGGACACAAATCTGTCAATCAGAAACCTCTAGAGAGCCAAATATGGACTTAAGAAAAAAAAGTTCCTTTAATTTTTCTATTAAGATTATTAGTCTAGTCCTTCTTTAAGGGCAACCCATGGAAGAGAATAAAGACAATAAGTAGAGACATTTAAATTCCAGACTCTGGAACAGAGAGCTAACCAAATTAAATTTCTGAATTTTGTACAGAAAGACTTCTCTGATCCTACTCAGTCCATAGTAGATTATATGAATAAATATCCACCTCTTTTGTTGTCTAAAGTTAATGCAGATATAACCTCAACACTTTCCACAAAATTCTTGATTATTACATAAGTCCAATAGAAGAATAAAGAAATCTTAAATAAAAGGTCTCTGGCCATTTTCAGCTTATTTGATTTTTTACCCCATTCTGTTGCTTTTCTTCCCTTCAAACAAAACCACATAACTTGAATGATCTAGCTCTGCCTCTCAAATAGAGGGGGAAACAAGGGAGGGTACCAGGACCAAACAGATATATGATCACTAGCTAGATACAGAAGGGACCACTTACTCTAGCAGCCCGGGGGTGAGGGTGGGGGATATGGGTTGCAGGAAGGGAATGGGAGTGGAGGAAGGACAAATTTGGTGATGGGAATTCCCCTGACTCAATGTTAATATGTACCTAAAATGCTACTGTGAAAGATATGTAAGCCAATATGGTCAAAATAAAAATTAAAAAAGAAATCTTAAAATATACATATCTTATAGGTTTATTAGTTTTATATTTCCTACATTGTATTATATTTTTATTTATTTTATTTTATTAATTTTTATATTTCCTATATTATCTGTATCTATTATAAAATTTTAGGTACAAGCATAATTAAAATATGACTATAATAAGCTCAGAAAATGGAAAGAAAGAGCTAGGTGAACAAATGTACTATTATAATAGATTCTCATAGGATCATATACCAAATGTTAAAAGTGGAGCATTCAAGAATGCTTTGTGGATAAGGCACAAACCTTGGACCCTTTTTCAAACAGTGAAGTAGATAGAGTATATGGCCTACAGGTGCTGCATGCAGAGAGCATGTGCTAAAGTATACAAGTACACACCCAAATGTATGCCATTTCTCAGAAGCATCAAACTGTCCAGTGTGGACATAATTTTGGCACCTGAGAGATAGGAGGAAAAAGATAAGAGATGAACTTGCAAAGGTAAATTGGGAGCATATGATAAAAGTTGTGATTTCATTCCTCTACAAGGAGACACAGGAATTTTGAGTAAAGCAACAAGTCAATGAAATAACCAGATATGTTCTTGTAATATTTAATGTTGAGAACAGTCTGGAAAGTTAACTAAATATATTACTTAAAATAAATAAATTTTATATAAATAAAAGAAATATGGGGCCCGGGAGATAGCATGGAGGTAAGGCGTTTGCCTTTCATGCAAAAGGTGCCCCATATGGTCCCCCGTGCCTGCCAGGAGCAATTTCTGAGTATGGAGCCAGGAGTAACCCCTGAGCACTGCCGGGTGTGACCCAAAAACCAAAAAAAGAAAAGAAAAGAAATATAATTGCAAGAAATAAAAAGACCAGTAGGCCTTTTATCATCACATTGAGTTCTAGCAAGGGCATAAAGTCATCAGAGGATGAATGATAAATAATAATTTTGAAGAGTGTTCAGAGTTAGATTTAGTAGAATGTATAGAGAAACAAGGAGACAGCCAACATCTCTAAATTTCTGGAATGAAAAATACAGGAGGAAGAAATCTAAATACACAATAAGGAGTTGAAATCTGGGCATAGTGCAATTCTTCCACGAATGCACCATAATATTAACTAAATTCAGTTTTCCTGACTATAAACTGAAAAGACTGGAAAATTTCATCTCCAGATTCTTTCCTAGCTTGACTAGTGTGCGATTCAAAAGACAGAGCATGAGCAAGACAGGTCTGACAAAGTCTAAAAGTCAAAAGCATGAAGTTAAGCAGGGCGTGACTGAAAGCCCCGAATGAGCTGTAAACCAAGGGTGAACAAACTCTTTGATCTTGTTGCACAGAGGAAGGACCCTGGAGAAAAGGGCATGTGGCTTGGGGGAGAATAGTCTACAGTCTTCGTAGGAACGTGCTTCACAGGAGTCATTCTTCATTTTCTTGTATCTCAGCGGTCTGAAACGATGTACTCTCCTATGTGAATTTGGTATGTGACAAAGATGGCATTACAGAGCACAAGGGAGGCCAGACACTATTCAAAAGTGATGGGACAATTGGCAACTCATGTGTGGAAACACAAAATTAAATCCATTCCTCAAGTCAATTACAAAATCAGTTCCAGATGGGGCAAAGAAAGGCAAAAGCAAAACTTAGAAGCCAATGTAGGAGAACATCTTTATAACTTTCAAGCAGAAATGGACTTGGAAATAGAAATTTTGAAATAATTGAAGACTTAGACATTTCAATCCTGGTAGAAATAATTTCTTTATCTTCATTACCAACTTACATAAGAGTTTACATCTTATGTAAATGGTACAATTACCGAAGCTCAGAAACCAACTTTGGCACAATGTTATTAACTATTTGAATCTTTAAAAATATTATTTAAGGGGCCCGGGAGATAGCATGGAGGTAAGGCGTTTGCCTTTCATGCAAAAGGTCATCAGTTCGAATCCTGGTGCCCCATATGGTCCCCCGTGCCTGCCAGGAGCAATTTCTGAGCATGGAGCCAGGAGTAACTCCTGAGCACTGCCGGGTGTGATCCAAAAACCAAAAATATATATATATATATATATATATTATTTAAAAATAAAACATTCTAAATATAAATAATAAATTACCACATTAAAAATAATTTTTTTCACTCATCAAACAGTAACATAAAGAAAGGTAAGAGTACTAGAGGATGAGAGTCAGTGGTAGAGTTCATGTTCTGCGTATATGAGACCCGAGATTAAATCCCTGGCACCTCAAAAAAAATAGGAAAAGAGAAGAAAAAAGAAAATTGATAATAAAAACAAATGAAGGTTTTAAATAAGGTTAAAAAATTCTTAAAATTAATAAAAGCAAATCAATCTAAAAATGGTTAGAAAGAAAACAGGGCTGGAAAAGTAGAATAAAGGTTAAGACACTTACCTTACTATCTCTCAAGCCCAATTTAATCTTTGGCATTATATACATTCCTGAGTACTACCAGGAGAGGAGTGGTTCCTGAACAGAGACAGAAGTAAGCCCTGAGAATAGTCATGTGTAGTTTCAACTACTACACACACACACACACACACACACACACACACACACACACACACACACACACACGAAAGGAAAATTGATAGCAAATATCTCAATAAACATTTTTCATAAATATAAAAGAAACCAATATATGTAAATGTAATAATAAACAATAATGTTTAACCTAATTGTCAAGGAAATGTAAATAAAGACTAAAAATAGGAAATCATTGCCAAGATACATGTATTAAAATTTATTATTCATGGAATATACATGGGGACACCACTTTGGGCAAAGTTAGTCAGTAACTCATCTGAGTATTAATAACACTGAAAGAACTCACATTGAGGAAGAACTTACATTCCTGGATGATCCATACAATTATTAAGGTTGGAGTCCTAGTAAAGAAAGTCTCTTTATATGTATATAACAGGAGGAGTGTAAGAAAATGTTGGCAGCAAGAAGGGACAACACAAATGTACACCAGCAGTAAAATGGATAAATTGCATAGAGCAATACAATAGAAGTGAGTGTGAATATCTCTTGAAATATTTGCTCACCATTAATATGATAAAGGATTAATGTACAAAATATATAAAGTGCTGGTAGAACTAACAAGAAAAGAACATTCAACCCCATTAAAAAATGGGAAGAAGAGATTCACAGAAAATTTTTCAAAGAATACAGATGGCCAAAATTCATATAAGAAATTCTCTATATCACTAACATCAGGGAAATTAAACAATGAGATGTCAACTCATACCACAGAGACTAGCACTTACGAAAAATGACAACAACCAATGTTGGTGTGGATGTGGTGGTGGGTAGGTGGTCTTTCATTTGCTGCTGGTATAAACGTCAATTGCTCCAACAGTTTTGGAAAACAACATAAACATTCCTCAAAAAACTTGTAATTTAACTTCCAGATGACCCAGAAATTCAACTTTGTATAATATGCCCATAGGTCCCAAAAGTACAATGCAGAAATATATCTGCATTCCTATGTTCAAAGCAGTATTATTCACAATAAAGAAAATCTGAAAGCACCCCAACTGCCCAGGAACAGCTGACTGGATAAATAAACTATGGTACATATACATAACAGAATACTACACAGCCATAAAAAAGATGAAGTCATGCAATATATTGATATATAGATGACTCTGGAGAGTATCCTGCTTACTGAAGTTAGTGAAGTTACTGAAGTTAGTGAAAATAAAAGGGACAGACATAGAATGGCCTCTTTTATATGCAGAATATAAAAGAAACTTAGTAGGGAAATAACAAATTCCGAAAGGCAGTAGAAACTTAGAACAGGAGAATTGATCTTCAGAAGAAAGCTTGACATTTGGTTGGGGTAGGAGGTGATTTAGGGATTTAGGGAACACTACACAGTGTTGGAGGGGCAAAGTGCCTGCCATAGAGGCAGGCTGAGGGTGGGAGGAAAACTGAGGATATTGGTGGAGGGAAATGGATACTGATGAAGAAATTGGTGTTGGATTATGGTATACTTGAAACTTAATAAGGAATACATTTGTAACTTTGTAAATCATGGTAATCAATTTTAAAAGTTTTTAATTAAACTTGAAAATATAAGAAAAAATCTGGTCAGAAAATATCACATACCATTTGTTACCATTTAATTTACTTACTGATATTTTTTTCTCCAGATCTCTTTGTCTTCTTATTAGTGTTGTGTTGTTCAAGGTGATGTTCAAGATTTTATTAGTGTTCAATGTTCTTATTAGTGTTGTGATGTCCAAAGTCCTTGTGATGAACCAGAGACTACACATTTTTGTGGTTGTACTAGGTTAGGGATACCAAATAGAAGTGGTCCTGGATTACACTGTGCATGTGGCCTCACTGACAGGAAGTCAGGCACTCTACCACTGAGCCATGTCCTTGAGCTCACTGTACATTGTCATTTTAATATTGCTCAAACACAGACAAAATAACATGTTAGTGAATCTCTATAATTTAAAGTACAATGTTGCAGGGATTTACTATTGTGAACAGCATTTGGAATATTGCTGATTCTGTTTACAAGGCACAGATATGAGCAGGAATCAGGTAGAGGTAGTCACTGTGATTCTAAGGGTTAGTAGCTAGAGGTTCTCCTTCTATTATTGTGCTTTCTAATCTATGTCAATATATGTATTACACTCTTTTATTTTACTTAGTTTTAAAATAGTTTTTAAAATTTCAATGTCTCAGCATTCAGATCAGCAAGACAACGAGGAGAAGCAGAGGTTAAAGATAGCAGAAGTTAGTGGTGATGGAAATTAAGGAGAGAAATGTGGTGGAGATACCTATAGCAAAGGTCTTAGTGCCCAATCAAGGCCAGGGGAAGAGGTGGGTGAGCACAGTGAAAGCCAACTCTAGATGTGACCTATTTAAGTGGAAGCTATAGCCTAAAGACCAGAGACTTGTTCCCAGTCTTTAGTGAGGAGGAACTAATGGCTAAACAAGAATCATAATAAGACATGCATATAATACATACATTGATTACTAATAGATATTTCTAGACTAGAGGTAACTAATAAATATCATAAATCAATATCTGAATGAATGAATGAATGAATGAATGGAAGAGCCCACAGTTACACATCTATACCTGCTATCTGCAAGAACAAGAGGACAAAGGACTCACCAGAAGACAATGTGTACCAGGAGGTCAGGGCATATGAAGTGTAGCACCTCTCGGTGGTGCTGGAAATACAAAGGGACCTCTCAGGGAGTTTAAGAACCTGAAATTCTGAACCAAGTGACCAGGACTCAGTTGTTCTATTGGGAGCTTTAAAAGCTCTTTACAAAATTCTAATGCAGTCATTTTTGGGGGGTATGGGGCTTTGACCACATCTGGTTCTGCTCAGGAATCACTCCTGGTCAGTCTCAGAAAACCATAGGGGTTTCTAGATTATAGAACTATCAACACTTTGGTCAGACAGTCCTTTTTAAAGAGGATGGGCTGAGGCATGGTCAGGTGCCTAGCAGCATTTCTAACTTCTTCTTACTAACCTGTATTGCCCTTCTCCTATAGATCAAATAAATAAGCATCCTCTACTAGAGCATGGTGCAGACAGAGTTGATCTCCAGATAGAATTTTTGTAACCCCTAAACTAGTGACATACATATTTAAAGAGTTCTCTCTTTTCTCCTTCTCTATTAGGCTGTGGGTCATGAAGGGAAGCAATGTAAGCCCTGATGGGTAGTTATATCCCAGTTCTTGTCAGTTTTCTGCTAAATGTGAGGTGATCATATCTCTTTATCTCAGTCTGAGTACCCCATGACTATTTCTAAAGAAATGAGGAAAGTGTCTCTCAACATCCTGATACTAAGGTAATTTTTTAAGCTATGCTCAAGGTCCTTACACCAGGCATGTCTGAGCAGGAGTTCACACAACTTGGCTTGATATATTAACTTGTCTGGGAAGGAGCCTGTATGCTTATAATTGTTGTAAAATAAACATCAGGCTCAGAGTCAGAGGAGGCTGGGCTTTGTCAGGAATCTGGCTGATCTTACCCATGTTACCTTTTCCTCTGAATAATGACCAAGTGGTCCAGAATATAAAGTTTTCCTGCAGGAAAGAGGCAATTTGAATTTGAATACCGCTTCCAAGTTCAATATAAAATACTTTGTTTCTTTTTATTTCATTCATTCTTTCTTCCTTTCTTCCTTTTCTTTTTTCTTTCTCTTCTTTATTTCTCTTCTTTTTCTTCTTTCTTTCTCTTCTTTCCTCATCCCTCTCCATCCCACCCCTCCTTTGTTGTTGTTTGCAGAAACCTTAAATGTGCTGCTTGAAAGGAGCACAGAAGCATGGACCACTAGCCCCTAGCAGCATCTGCTTGCACACACAAACACAGAGAAGCAAGTTCTAGGATCAGTAGAGTCATGTTCCTGGGAAGTGGGAAGGGAGAGTTCTGTAGAAAGGAAGTATCATGGCAAAATTGGAGAGGAAAAGAGTGAGCCAGAGCATCTGGAGAGGATGTTGAAGTGAAGGTTTGTGTGAGGCCCCTGAGGACAGTGAGAAAAGGAGAGGATGACACACCCAGCAAGACAGAGAGAGTCCTGTCTCCAATCTCCAGTAAATCCTTAATACCCACCGCAGGTGGTTGACTTTTTTTGTTTATGTATGTTCATTTTGCTTTGTTTGGATTCAATAACCTATTGAGGAATAATGTGTATTGTGTTTGATACTCATATTTCTTAATTCTTCCATCCAGAACAGCCATTCCAGCTGGCAGGCATTTTAAGAGGACTTTAAATGAATCCATAGCCTCACCCCTCACCCCCACACAAAGTGAATGGGATCACACACAATAATTGACAAAATGGTTGTCTGGATACATCCAGGAAATTGTTGGAAAATTTAACAAACTCTACATTGTAACACAATCCTTGCCTTGCAGAAGACACTCTAGCACTTACAGAACAAAGAAAAAGTATAAAAATCTACCAGTAGAACAACTTTATTTTGTGTAAGAGTGGTCTCACAGCTTTTCCAAAACAAGATGGAAGCTAATCAATGGACCATTCAACACACAAGGGGCATAAGGCACATGGAGACACAAAGCTTGAATGTTCTCACTTGCTTAAAAGAAGACTGAGCTTTGTGTCTCCATATAAAACTTGGTTCACAGTCCAAACAGCTTATCTGAAACCTGAAACCTCTCCCACGAAGATCGAGGCCAGAGCAAGAAAAACTGTCTGAGGTATCTCATATACCACAGCACATTAAAAAAGTCACAGTTTTTACAAAACTTCCTTCCTCACACTTATATTCATTACAACACTATTCACAATAGCCAGACTCTGGAAACAACCAAGATGCCCTTCAACAGATAAATGGCTAAAGAAACTGTGGTACATATACAAAATAGAATATTATGAAGCCATCAAGAGAGATGAAGTCATGAAATTTTTCTTTACATGGGTGTACATGGAATCTATTATACTGAGTAAAATAACTCAGAGAGAGAGAGATAGATGCAGAATAGTCTCACTCATCTATGGGTTTAAAGAAAAATAAAAGACATCTTTGCAATAATTCTCAGAGACAAAAGAAAGGAGTGCTGGAAGGTCTAGCTCACTATCTGAAGCTCACCACAAAGAGTAATGAATGCAGTTAGAAGAGAATCAGGAAATGTTTTTAATTCATTTTCTAAATATAGTGAATTGCTTATAACTATATTGAGAACTACTATAACAATGTAAATGAATGAAGGAAGAGAAAGTATGTCTAGAGTACAGGCAGAGGTGGGGTGGGGAGGAGGGAAATTTGGGATATTGATGATGGGAATGTTGCACTGGTTAAGGTGGGTGTTCTTTACATGGCTGAAACCTAACTACAATTATATTTGTAATCAAGGTGTTTAAATAAAGATATTAATAAAAAAAAAAGGATGGTGAGTGCAGTAAGAGAAATAACTACACTGACAACTATGATGACAATGTTAATGAGTGAGAGAAGTAGAATGCCTGTCTCAAATACAGGTGCAGGGAGGGCGGAGGGACATTGGGGACATTGGTGGTGAGAGTGTTACACTGGGAAGGGAGGGTATTCTTTTTGTGGCTGAAACCCAACTAAAATCATGTTTGTGGTCAGGGTGCTTGAATAAAGATATTTATTTATTTATTTAAAAATATATAGTTTTCGGGGCCGGGCGGTAGCGCTGGAGGTAAAGGTGCCTGCCTTACCGCGCTAGTCTTGGACGGACCGAGGTTCGATCCCCCGTGCCCCATATGGTCCCCCAAGCCAGGAGCAACTTCTGAGCGCATCGCCTGGAGTAACCCCTGAGCGTCACTGGGTGTGGCCCAAAAACCAAAATATATATATATATATATATATATATATATATAGTTTTCCTGGTTGTTTTCCCTTGTCCAGAAAGGCAATAGTGTCCCAGGGAATGACAAATTCCAACCACCTGCAGACTGCAAAATCTTCTTTTAGCTTCAAAGTACAGGACATTTCTTAGAGAGCCCCACAAGGTCACAGCAGGCTATGAAGCAACATTAAGATCCTCCTCCTTTCTAGATAGTTCCCATCTTTACAGGACAATCAGACTGTCTCTTTTTCCCTTTGTCTTATCAAGTTACAAAGCCATCTGATGCTTACCCTGTCATATTCTCACTTGTTCAATATCTTTCTCATTTGTTTTATAACCATTTCAAACTGTTAAGAACTGGAAAGAAAGTATAGGGGGTTAAGGTATTTGCCTTGCAATCAGTTGTTTCTTGCCATCCCCAGGACTTTATATGTTCCTTGAGCAATGCCAATAATGACCCCTGAGCACAGTGTCAGGGATAAGCCCTGAATGCTACCAAGTTTGGGGTCCCACCACCGCCACAAATAAAAAAGTTAATTGCTGCAACCACTTGACAGAGATGGCACAGAAAGTCAAGGGCTTGTCTTACATGCAGTCACTTCATCGAGACTCTGATTTGAATTTCTGACACCACAAATGATCTTTACCAGGAGTCACTCCTGAGCACAGAATCAAGAACATTCTCTGAGCATCTTGGGATGTAGTCCAAAAACCCAAACACAAAGAAAACACCAAACTCTGTTTTTTGAAGCTCTAGCACAGAACATGTGCTCCAGAATTTTTTTTTTTTTGCTTTTTATTTTTAACTAAGACTATTGGGAGTTACAAGTATTTGATAGTTGTTTTTCAAGCTTATAGTGACAGTGAATTAGGGCCATTCCCACAACCAGTGTTGACCTCCCTCCACCAGAGTTCCCAGCATGCATCCTATACCTTCACCCTTTGCCCCCTAGTCTACCAATGTAATAGGTTCATTTTGTGATTTGCTTGTTACACTTTGGGTTTCTCCATTCTATAGTAATTGATTTGGTCTTGGGTATTTAGTTCTACCCTTTTTTGTTCCACCCAGTGCACATGAGACCACTTGGCTCCCCGGGCCCCTGTGCTCCAGAATTTTGACCAAGCTGATTTTGACCATTTTGACCATTTCCTCAAAATGGAGGAAAAACTGATCTGCTTTCCTAGCTCACCTCTACTTCCATTCTTATTCAGGTTCTATCTACAATTTCTGCTAGGAGGATTTTGCTTTTCAAAAGAAAGCTTCAAAAGTAGTCATAAATACTGCCACATGAGTGAATTTTGAAAATATGATATAAGAGAAAGAAATCAGATTCTAAAAACTACAAGATCATACCATGATAATAAGAGGAAAAGTCTAGAATAGGCAAAAAATCTATAACAAAGTCTAGGAGAAGAAGGGAATCAGGAAATGGTTTTTAATTCATTTTCTAAATATAGTGAATTGCTTATAGTGAAATTGCAGAATGATAGGTTGTGAATTGTTATACTGTCATTTCCTTGGGTTGGTTGGCTATATGAATGGCAATACACTTAGCAAGTGTCATTTTTCATCTCAGATTGCCATTTTATTGTTATCTTCTTCAGATAAATACATAGGATTGGAACTGTTGTATCAGACAGTTGATCTTTTTTCAATATTTAAAGGACTAGACCAATTTATATTCTCACTAATAGTTTATGGAGATTTATTTTTTTAATATTTTTCTATTTCTTTTTTTAAATATAATTTTTATTTTGATTGTAGTGGCTTACATATTGTTGACAGTAATATTATAGGTACATATTTACATAAAATCAAGGGGGTTCCCATCACCAATTTGTCCTCCCCACACCTCCATGTTGGTCCTACCTCCCATATTTTCCTCCCTCCCCCAACCCCGGGGCTGATAGTTTATGTGGTTCCCTCTGTACCCAGCTTACTACCTAGTATTCTTGGTCTTGGTGCCTCCCTTATTCCCCCCTCTAACTGGGAGGCAGGACTAGATAGTTCAAGTTATGTGGTTTTGTTTGAAGAAAAGAAAAGTAGTAAACTGGGGTAAAAGTCTAATATGCCGGAAATGGGCAGAATCCTTTTAGAGGCTCTCATTGTAGGTTTGAGAGACGAAGGAGAAAAAGAAGGTGAAACACTCCAACAGTACAAAAAGAAGTGTCAGATATCTAGTGAGCACTCCAGCGATAACGATAGGCACCACAATAAAAGCCATAGTCTTGAGTTAGCAAATATGGCAAAAAAGAAAGAAACGAAAAGAAGAAAAAAAAACATATTACCATAAATGGGGACAACAACTTCAATACCCACTCCAAAACAAAGAAATCAACAAAAACTAGATAGGTAAATAAAAATAAGAAAAAATAATAATACAAAATGAAGATAAAAGAATAATATATAAAGAAAAAATGTTTTGTGCTTTTTGCCTTTTTTTCCCTCCTGCACTGGCACAGTAAATATTGGGGTCATTTGAAAAGGAATTCACTTGGCCTAAGCGTTGTGGGGTTTCTCCACCCTTGGAGTATAATGTTACGGGATCAACTATAGACTCCATTCACGTTCATTTACTCTCCTGGTGGTGCTTTCGTGGTGTTTGGAAGACTTCTACTCCATCCTAGGTGATGACATCAGACCTCTGTATCTAGAGATCTCAGTAGGAGATTTCTTTTTATCCCACCTTATGCGTGCAAAAAAATATTTGTTTTCAGTCTTAATTTTTTATTTATGGGAATGTGGATGATGACAAGGATGGAGCCTTCAAACTAGTGCTCAGAAGGGCAGGGTCTCCCCCAGTAATTCTTTGATAACCAAGTGGTGGTTGGTTTGCTTTAAGAATCCAAGGAACTGTAAATTACTGGGGCTAAAACAGTTGTTCTTGAAGAATCCACACAGGTACCTTAACCCTGTTCTATCTAATTGGCCTATTAGGGCCTTTTTCATATTGATAATTCTCACAAGTGAAAAGTAATAGCTCACTATAGCTTTTGAGTTGTGTTTCTCACAATAAACGATGAGTATTTTCTTATGTAGTGATTTACATCTTCTTAGTTTAAGTGTCTTCTTGTTCAAATCTTTGATTTTTGATGAGATTATTTGTTTCTGTTAAGTTTTGTGCATTCTTTATTTATATTGACTATTACTTCTGTCAGTTGTATGATGTTTAAATATTTTTCCTATTCCTAAATAAATGTAATTTTAATTTTGAGCTGTCAATTCTAAAAAAAAAAAAGAGAGTGAATTTTATAAAGTAATTCCAATTTGTAAAAAAAAAATTAACCCAATCTAATATCTTTGTTTTCCAGATGGGAACGCTGATAGAAACTGAAAATTGTACCCTTACCTGGTAAGAAATTCTTTTTTTTTTC
>PVKC010013873.1:9021-22719 GCA_004027635.1 Crocidura indochinensis
GTGTGTGTGTGTGTAAGCACCCATATCTTACTGGCAGGGTTGAAGTTTAGTTGAACTTATAGCTCTGGGAAGAACTGAATGAAATAAACCATCCAATATAATAGGTTATTAAAGAAAACTAAAAGTAAAGTGAGCTTTTTACTTGTCCTTATAAATCGTCTTAAAGAATAATTTTGCGGGGCCTGGGGGATAGCATGGAGGTAAGGCATTTGCCTTTCATGCAAAAAGGTCATCGGTTCAAATCCCGGTGCCCCATATGGTCCCCCATGCCTGCTAGGAGCAATTTCTGAGCATGGAGCCAGGAGTAACCCCTGAGCACTGCCGGGTGTGACCCCCCCCAAAAAAAAACCAAAAAAAAAATAATTTTGCATCTAAATCAGACCAATTTTGAGAAAGAAATAAAGAGTGCATCATAAATCAGGACAACTCTCCCAAGCATACAAATCAGGATGGTAACTGATAAACTGTCCTATCTGAATAAAATAATCTAAGTTTTTGCATTAGAAAAGAGTGAAGAACTTACATTATGACCAAAAGCAGCATAATATATTCTGTTATTTTAGGCAGTTTATATTAAACATTTAGCATATTTGATCATTTATTTTGCACATAGTCTATGGCTATACGTGATGTAGGGCTAAAAGGGCAAAATAGTAGTTGGAACTGGAAAAACTCACTTTCTTCTTTCTTTTTAGTCATGGATTAAAGTTTAATCCATGTGGTCCTCAAACTATGGCCCGCGGGCCACATACTGTATTTGTTCCCATTTTGTTTCTTCACTTCAAAATAAGATATATGCAGTGTGCATAGGAATTTGTTTGTAGTTTTTGTTTTAACTGTAGTTCGGCCTTCAACGATCTGAGGGACAGTGAACTGCCCCCCTGTTTAAAAAGTCTGCTTCTTTTCTTTAAGGTCAGTAAGCACACAAGATTTACTGAGAAATATAAAAGTATAATCTTTGTGGTGTTTATAATGATACCTGGATGAAGAAAGCTAATTAATGCCATTATCATGATGACTTCAGTTAAATAGATATGCACATAATAAATGTGGATTTTATTCACCACATTCGGAGGTTTTCAGTGATTATTCCTGGCTCTGCTCTTGGGGATCATTCCTGACAGTGTTAGAAGAAACATACAGGGGGTAAGGGAAGGAATTTGAGTGTTCTGTGTGCAATGTAAATACCCTGTCCATTATACTATCTCTTTGACCTATATTAATTGCTAATATAAATAAAAAATAATATGTTTGTGTTCGGAGGAAAGTGGAGAAAAATAGAGATTTCTGGAATAAGTAATTACATCTTAAAAAACTATAGAATTTCACTAGCCAGAAAGAGTAAGAGCCATGGAAAATGTACAACACAATGTACTACTGTGATAGTGATAAGAAGAACAGGGATGTTAGGGGACTACCTGACTTAAAAATAGCAAGAAAAGTACAAGTTTTGTACAAAGACACAAGAGTAAGTTTTGAGGAAAGATAGTGTAGTAGTTACTTCACAAAAAGCCTTGAACATTGGTTTTTGGATCACACCTGGCAGCACTCTGGGTTACTCCTGGCTCTACGCTCAGAAATCGCTCCTGGCAGACTCGAGGACCATATGGGATGCCAGAATTTGAACCACCGACCTTCTGCTTGCAAGGCAAATGCTTCACCTCCATGCTATCTCTCTGGCCCCAAACCTTGAATATTGAATGGAAAATTTCTTTCATCTCTTGACCAAATTGGGAAATGAATGCTCTGAACAGAAAACAGCTATGAGAAGAATAAGTAGGTAGTGTGGTGTCAGAGAGCTGGGAGGTGAAATTCTATAATTATAGAGAAAGAGAAAATCTCTAAAGTTCTAAACTAGCTAAAAATATTTGTATTGGCTAGATAGGGCTGTTCAAAGTGCTCCTATATTTTTGGGTACACTACAATTCTAAGACTCATATACATTGCTCAAATTGTGTAATATCTTCCATATGTCTTCTTTGATCTCAGCCCTATGGTCTATCATGTTTTTTGATGTTGTTGTTGGTTTTGTTTGCTTGTTTGTTTTGGGGCTACACCTGGTGACATGCAGGAGTTACTCCTGGCTGTGAGTTAAGAAATCACTCCGGGCTTGGGGGACCATATGGGACACCGGGGATTGAACTCAGATCTGTTCTCTGTCAGCTGCATGCAAGGCAAACACCCTACTGCTGTTCTGTCACTCTGGCCACAGTCTATCATGTTTTTATATCCAGTTCTTCAGGTTCAATGGCTGCAGATATGATGACAACTCTTGATCTACTTTGAAATATGCAGGTCTACATTATTTATGCACATTATTTGATATGAACTAAGCCAATAGGTATTTTCCCCTTACTTTTAAAAGGTATGAGCACACAAGGAACATAAATTTATCCCATAGCTATAGGTTCGAAATTCAAGGGAAGTGCACAGAAAACCAGAATTTTGAGTCTGCCTCAAGAGATGCAAGTTAAGAACTCTGGCCATAGTGGAATCATGAAAGCCTGAAAGTAGAACAAATGTCCTGGGATGTACTGTCTGGAGTATTAAAGCTGTGATGCATGACAAGTAAAGCTCTTCAGTGCCAGAGGTCTTTGCCTCTGAGGCACTAGAACATCCCTCCATTGCCTAAGTGGCATGTGTGTGTGTGTGTGTGTGCGTGCGCGTGCGTGTGTGTGTGTGTGTGTGTGTGTGTGTGTGTGTATGTGTGTTTTCCTTTGGGACATTAACTTTAAAGTCTGGTCACAAAATGAGATGTTCCTAGTAGTACATATTCAAGAAAAAAATACCTACATTCATTTATAGTTTATGTATCTGGTTAAACTTAAGTTAGACCAGCTACTCAGAAATCAGAATGCAGATATTTCTCTCTTAATTTCATTAGATCCACTGACCAAAATTCTGGCTTAATTTTTAACTCTGACGAGCATACTGAACTCCTAATAAATAAGCAGAAGCATTTGTTGAAATATCAAGTGAGATTTCTAAACAAATGGAATCCTATTATAATTGCTTGTATTTCCTTTATAGTTTTATGTCTTGTTGCTTGAATAAGAGTTATTTGTTTAACACCTCAATTAAATTACTATCCCTTAACAGGTAATGCCTATATCAATCCAACTTCACAGCATATAACCTTTTGAATGCCTCGGATTCAATAAATAGGTGGACTGGAAAGGTAATTCTAAATGCTTCAAATTTGGTGAAATTAAATTTAGCTACATGGCATCATCCAAGTGAATGGCCATGCCATTTTGTAACTAGGTTTCCTTAATCGTAATACCAGATACATGCTTGTGGAAGAGTTCAGAAAAATTGTAAAATCTTTATTTCAACGTATTCATTTCCACTTGAGGTCAGCATTAAACTAAGTGTAGGACACCCTTAAACAATGAAGAATTATGAAGCTGAATGAGCCCATTTTTTCTTTTTTATGATGGTGACTTTGGAAAAAAGTTTACAACTGATTTCTTTGGCTTTAATTCTATTTCCTCTCTACTTTGACACAGTGGTGTTAGAAGAATGAGCCATTATTCTTTACTATCCACCTCATACTCCCTTTGTTTTAAAAGGAGTACATGAATTTTAAGAGTAAAGTTTTTGGTAGATTAAGAACAAACAGGCCATATTGTATCTTCCTGGGATTCTAGTACTTTATTACAAGCATTTTTCATAGCAATAGTTATTGCATTATGTTCAATGTTATTGCTGTAGCTTGAAAAATACTATATAGTTACTATGGTAGACAAAAGTCATAAAGTAAATGAAATAAATTTATGCCAAGATTATGGCCTCATGCTACAAAATAAGCAGAAATCAGTCAATACCTATATGAAAAATAATGGTCATATCAAATACATCTAACTTATATTCAAAATAATAATCATTACTTTTTATAAAATTCATCTGAGATTTATTTCTTTTATAACTTGAACACTATAGAAAACATAAACATGCTTCACATGTTTCAGTAGCCTCCTCTATATCTATGATCTAGTTTATATATTTAATCTTTTCTGACTTTTAAAAATCAAGAGGGAAAGTTATCTTTCAATAGTTATCTTCAGGGAGCCGGGCGGTGGCGCTGGAGGTAAGATGCCTGCCTTGTCTTGTGCTAACCTAGGACGGACCGTGGTTCGATCCCCTGGTTCCCCATATGGTCCCCCGTGCCTGCCAGGAGCGAGTTCTGAACGAATAGCCAGGAGTAACCCCTGAGCGTCACTGGGTGTGGCCCCCCCAAAATAGTTATCTTCAATCTTTTTTGATAAGGTGAGGCATACCTACCTAGCAGTGCTTAAGATTCATTCCTGAGCCTGTATTAAATAAGTATTCCTGGTAATACTCAGGAGACCAGAGATCAAGTCCAGGTTGGTCCCATGTAAAGCAAACAACCTACCTACTGTACTGTTTTTCTGATTCATTTCTTTGCTCTTTAAAAAAAAAAATCAAGATCCAGAGTCATTCTAGATGTAATCAAGAAATTAGCTAATAGCAGACTCAGAAAACAAATCTTCAGTTTCTGATCTTTCCATTTATGTATGTATGTATGTATGTATGTATATATTTACAGGATCAACATATATATCAACAAATATATATTTTGGATTCATTATTACAAGTATTAATATTTCAGAGAAGAACTTAATAGCAAAAAAATTTTTTTGTTTTTTTTTTTTTGGGTCACACCCATTTGATGCTCAGGGGTTACTCCTGGCTAAGCGCTCAGAAATTGCTCCTGGCTTGGGGGGGACCATATGGGATGCTGGGGGAATTGAACAAAGGTCCTTCCTTGACTAGCGCTTGCAAGGAGACAGTCACCTTACTTCTAGCACCATCTCACTGGCCCCAATAGCACAAATTTAAATAAAAAAAATTATCATACCATATTATCCAAACATCACTAATATTATTACTAATCATTCTTTATTCTTTGCCCATCAAGAGAGGCATATCAAATTAATACTATAGTTAAAAACTATTTCTATCCTGATTTGGCCTAGAAAATTAATGATGAATGCAGCATTAATTACCATGATCTCTTGCTTTCCCATCAAAATGCATTCAAGAATATTTACACTGCTATCCTGGAAATTCCTTTTGATAACTAACATTATAGGGAGTTGTTTAAGTATTTATGGTAGAAAATGCCTTATGAAATTTCAGCCAAAGTGCTAATAAAGTAGTTGATTTATATCCTGATCTAAAATATCTCTATATGAGATTTAAGAGCTGAAAAAGTAAGAGTGCATGTAAAGTTGGATTGAATAAAATTTACAAGAATGAGATTTGCACAATCCATGTCAGTATTAAATTCAGTTATAAAATGCAAAGGTAGAAAAATCGAATGAAATAATTTGTTGAGTAGTGACTATCTCATCTCACACTTATATATATTTATATAAATATATCTGTATATACTCTTATTTAATATCAGTATTATTTTTATAAATAATGATTCATTATCATCTAAATATAAGTTATGCCCTATTTAATATATATCAATATATGCCATATAATATATGGAAGGCATGAAAATAACAAGTATTGACTATATAAATATCAATATATAAATTATGTGTGTATAGTTTTATGCATTATGCTGTATCTCAGGTATAGCATAACTGAGAAATGGATTCTTTCCTGGGTGTATGTTTAGATGTTTTTGCATGTTTCTCTGCCAGTGAAGTCGAATTTTAAATATAAGTCTTATTTTTATCTGTCCTCAATTTGAGTGCTTCTTAGTTCATTAAGTTTAGAAATCCTTCTCATTGCCCCTCTGTCATGTACTTAATGATCTGTAAAACACTTAAAAACACTAGAGGAGTCATTTTTTTTTTCAAGAAGAACCCTATGGAGAAACCTTCAGAAATGTGAGAAAACCTTTTGTAATCAGCCATTTATTTATTTGTGTTTTAAATACTGCTTCACAGATAATGGAGATATCCTTAAAACAAACTAGAACATGTTCTGTAGCTTAATCTGACAACTGATAATATTCCTATTTTGTTTGTTTGTTTTTATTACTATTTAACAAACTAGCATTGAACCCATTGAGAAAAAGTTATAACAGGATGCAGATTCAGTTGATGGGAAAATAGGTAATTACCTTTATTTTTTATATAAAATCTTTATTTAAGCACTATGATTACAAGTATGATTATAGTTGGGTTTCAGTAATAAACAGAACACCCTCCTTCACCAGTGCAACAT
This sequence comes from Crocidura indochinensis, assembly GCA_004027635.1. Classification (NCBI taxonomy): domain Eukaryota; kingdom Metazoa; phylum Chordata; class Mammalia; order Eulipotyphla; family Soricidae; genus Crocidura; species Crocidura indochinensis. Next base: position 15,232 of record PVKC010013873.1, read on the forward strand.
TCCTAACCTATTGCCCCTCCGTAATTCCCACCCCCTGACTGTATTCCAGACAGACATTCTACTTCTCTCACTCATTAATATTGTCATGCTAGTTGTCAGTGTAGTTATTTTCCTAACTTCACCTACCACTTTTTGTTGTGAGCTTCATGTCATGAACTGGACCTTCCAGTTCTCATCTCTATTGCCTTTGAGAATTATTACAAAAATGCCTTTTATTTTTCTTAAAAACCCATAGATGGGGGCCTGGTGGTGACGCTGGAGGTAAGGTGCCTGCGCTAACGTAGGACAGACCACGGTTCGATCCCCCGGTTCCCCATATGGTCCCCCGTGCCTGCTAGGAGCGACTTCTGAGTGAATAGCCAGGAGTAACCCCTGAGCATCACCAGTTGTGGGCCCCCCCCAAAAAAAACCCATAGATGAGTGAGACTATTCTGTTTCTATCTCTCTCCCTCTGACTTATTTCACTCAGTATAATAAATTTCACACCCATCCATGTATAGGAAAATTTCATGACTTCATCTCTCCTGATGGCAGCATAATATTCCATTGTGTAGATGTACCACAGTTTCTTTAGCCATTCATCTGTTGAATGTTCCAGAGTCTGGCTACTATAAATAGCTCTGCAATTACCTTTTTTTTTTTTTTTTTTTTTGGTTTTTGGGCCACACCCAGTGATGCTCAGGGGTTACTCCTGGCGATGCGCTCAGAAGTTGCTCCTGGCTTGGGGGACCATATGGGGCACGGGGGATCGAATCGCGGTCCGTCCAAGGCTAGCGCAGTAAGGCAGGCACCTTTACCTCCAGCGCCACCGCCCGGCCCCTGCAATTACCTTTTTTTAACTCAAATTATAATCCTCTCCTTTCACTTTCCTACTCATGGACAAAATAGTAATGTGGGCTGAAATGTGAGTTAAGGAGCTGCAAGATATAGTAAGGATCATATGAAGAACAAGCTTCTGTATAATTGATACAGTGATTGCCTGTGTCAGTGCAGAATTGGAGCAACTTAAAACTGAATTAGAACTAAAAAAAAAACAGGTAATGCAGCAGTTTGTAGGTCTTGATATATGCTCTATAGAAGGATGCCAATCTATCATGGGCAGTCAAGTTGTGCCCCTACTTGTGTTAGGTTCTGAGAAGTATATCACCTATGTATTAATATATGGAACATATTTTTTCTGTTTGGATTTAACACTAGACTTAAAATTTCTTGTTTCCAAAATCAAAGGCTTTTCCCATTTCTTATTCCTATGTGTTCCCATATATTCATGGTTATTTTCAGCTATAGAACTTTATAACAATTTTTCTGAAACTATATGAAACACAAGTTTTTCTGCTTTTGTGACCAAATAATCTCTTTGAATTCTTCATCTGTTATTAAGGGAGAAAAAAAGAACTATTATCTTTCTCTTCTATTATTTGTCTCTGGGTAGGAGGCCCCAAATTGCATTAGTTGTTTTTACTATCCTAATACATTGAAAGCCTGATTTTACTGTAATTTGTTCTTTACTTTCATCCCAGCTCTAGGCCTCCTGATAATACTGCTTTCTAAATTGTATCTATTAAATGTCTTATTTGGCATTATTATTTCACAGATTCATATCTTACGTTTACCCAGATTTCATTCCGTTTCTTTTTTTCTTATTTAAAATCTCTTTAGATTCTTTTGTAAGAGTTGTCTTTTTATGGGGATTGAAAGTAGTTCCCAAATTAAAACCATCTCTAAATGTTATTTTGTTCTTTTTTACCTCACTTTCTAGTGATGCCACTAAATACTACTTATGAGCTATTTCTTATGTGAAGAATTTGGTGTATTATTCTATGAATATTTGTGTTTATGAATTTTTTACACACATATCTCCATATATCTTGTTAGAATGCATATTTAGGTTTATCATAGATCTGGAACTAAATAAGTTTCCCAAAAGATGATAGGGGCCAAAAAGATAGCACACAATGGGTAAGCAGGTTTGCCTTGTACTCGGTCAACCTGGGTTCAATCCCTAGGACCCCAGATGGCCCCATGAACACAGCCAGGAATAATCTCTGAGCGCTTCTGAGTATGACCTATAAACAAACAAGCAAACAAAAAACACGGTGATATTGCAGAAATCATGCTTTGAATAATATTAATATAGTATTAATTAACAATATCAATGGATGCAACTAACAATTTATTTCAAATAAAAGTTTAAAGAAAGTCTTCATTTTTTAGCAAGAATTTTAAAACTACTGGATTCTTGATATTTATGAATTGTTTTGACTTTGAATTAAAGAAAGGACCTCATCTCAATGACTGAGTAAGATTCATTCTTCAGTCAGGAAATTGGTCTACACATCACCTTGATATATATACTCTCAGCTCTTTCCCCTCTGGGAAAGCTGATGATCGCTCTTGAATACATTTGTCTCTTTCTCCTTATATTTCTCTAAGTATATTTATCTAAATAAAATTACTGTACTCACACAAAATATAATGCAATGGGAAGATGAGAAACTTGAACTCACAACCTTTCTTAAATGGGAAAATGCTAACTTAGTTCTTTTCAATCCTTTCCTGATGATAGCTATGTTGCTTATTGATAGGTATGGCTTTTGTCATAATATAGACATAATTCACCTTAATATTTTTCAATTTTCTGAGTGTTAGAAATTCATTTTCATTACATAATTATTATCTAGTATTTTGTGTATTGGGAAGATATTTAATTTTGTAGTATTTTACTCTACAAATAAGAGACATTTTATTACTGTCTTTGAAGAATAGAAGTAACCAGTTTTCCTTTAGTTCCCTAGAACTATTAGTTTTGTATAGAGGACAACAAAGTTCTTTTCATTTTCATATTGATTGAATTATAACAGCTTATTATAAGGAGCCAGTCAGCATATATGAGACAGAAAGAAGATGACTTAAACACTTCAGGCTCAAGAAATATGCATCCCATGCCACAGAATGAAGAATCACTTATGGAATATTTCACTTTCTTTGAAAACTTGCCCACACCTCTTGATAGGTATATTTTCAAGTTATACAAGATTTCCCATACTTCTAATATGTGTATTGGCTCTCCTTTACTTTTGACACTTTTATTCATCTTTAATGGTGTATGGAGAGAGAAGTGATATATTTTCTGGACATGGCTTGATTTCCGGTGATGTATATTTTCACCTAGGGAATACATTTCTTTACCATGAGCAGCATTGAACGGTTGCTTCTATTATAATCAGGCATCACATATTTGGACTTGACCGCTCAGGATAGCCACATATATTCTTATTGAAGTGCTGGGTGGTTAGAAATGTTTTACTTCACTCCTCAGTTAACAAAAATGACCCTGAAAAGTACACTGATAGCAAGCAGTATTGCACCAATTATACCCTTCACTGCATTTGATTGTAGGGTTTTCTCTTTATTAGCTTAAAAGTGAGCAATACCAAGTCCAATTCCCCAGGGCCTTTTGTGCTTCTACAAATCATGTCAAGTTGCTCACAACCACTGAATTCATTGCTCTGATTTAGAGATAGCAGTACATAGAATGAGAATCTAAAAACAACAATAGCAGAAAACATTTAAGTTCTTAAATTGTACAAATTTACAATTTCTCTAAGTTTTCTAGCCAGGTAAAGGTTCTTTCTATGAGGTTGCTTCATGTTTCTTATTTGATATGTTATTTTTGGAGAATTTCACTTCTGGTAGTGGCAAAGTTTCTTGTGTTAGACTTGTGCTGATGACAATAAACTCACACACATTCATACACAGACACACACACACACACCACACACATATACACACATACCTTCAGGTTCTAAGCTATGTACTAAATAAAAAGAAACTGGAGAAAAGTTGATACTTTGCTAAAGGGAACAAGGTCACCTTTTCAATTTTCCTGTCCAGGTTAGTATAATTCAAGAAAGGTGAGATTCAGAGAAAAATCCAAAGTCTGGCTGACTGAAAAACTAGAATATAATACTATGAAAGCCTGAGCATCCAGGAGTTTATGAAAGGAAAAAAACTATAGAGTATACACACCAGATTCTACATGTTTCCAAATCTCTGGTTGACTCATGCGCTATGAACGTGCTTGACAGATTCTAAACTTCTCAAGTTAAATGACTGAAAATATGTGTTAGCAGCTGTTCAGAGGAGTTAACTGCTAAGACAAACAAATTTTTGTACTTGTAGGTGGTATTTAATAGAGTCCAGAGTCTCTTTATGAGACACATGATTCATTCGGGGCAGATAAAAGTTAAGACATCCTGGCCTGAACATAAGAAAGTAGAAAACTATGAGCATCTTTAAAACAAAGAAAAGTCAGTGGATATCAATCCTTAGATAATCAAAATACTGGAACTGGAGGCTGCTATAAATACGCTTTCCTTATAAGTTTATTAGCATATTACAGAAAAGCATTGTTAATAAATAATAAAAAGAAACTTGCAGGGGCCAGAGTGGTAGCACAGAGGTAGGACATTTGCATGTGACCTAGGACAGATGCAGTTTATATCCCTGGCATCCCATAAGGTCCCCCTGAGCCAAGAGTGATTTCTGAGTTCAGAGCCAAGAGTAACCCCTAAACACTGCTGGGTGTGGCCCCAAACAAAACCAAAAGTAAAAAAAGATAAAAAAAAGAAACTTTCAAAAATACAAAATAAAATAAAATAAATGAGAGAATAACAGTGTAGAGCTGAAAAGTATGATAAAGGTATAAAAACTTATTTTTGTTGAAATGATCAATTTAAAGAAGATGGTATAAGAAGAAAGACTTTGAACTTGAAGGAAGAGCAATAAAAAGCATCCACTTTGAAAAATACAGAACAGAAACAATCACAAATTCATGTAGGCTTGATTAACAATACCAGAAGTTACTGAAAGTGCAACACAGTAATTTAATAGAAAGCCTCAATCTAGGAAAGAAATGGCAGGAAAAAATCATATAAAATAATGATCAAATATTCCCCAAATATGTATGTATGAAAATAATGTATGTAAATATACATTTACAGGTTTTAAAACTCATTTACAGATTTTAAAACACTTTTACAGATTTTAAAATTTGGAGTCAGAGAGATAACATGGAGGTAAGGTGTTTGCCTTGCATGCAGAAGAACGGTGGTTTGAATCCTGGCATCCCATATGGTCCCCTGAGCCTGCCAGGAGCGGTTTCTGATGCAGAGCCAGGAGTAACCCTGAGCGCTGCCAGATGTGACCAAAAAAACAAAAACAAAAATTTAATTTTAAGGATAGGAGACAGAGTAGAGGGCTTAAGGTACTTGCCTTTTATGTGATCAACCCTGGTTTGATCCCAGAATCCACAAAATATTCCCTAAGCCTACCAGGAGTAGCCATGAATAATTCTTGGTGTGATCCCCAAGAAAACAAAAATAAAAGCAAAAATATTATACTTAAATATTATGGAGGCAGGATGTTAAGAACAATTTTGGAATTTTAATTTGTAATATATCTGAATCTGAATTGTATTATGTAACAAAGTGATGCAGAAAAATTGGTCAACCATAGAAGTGAATTAGAAAAGGAGTTATTCTTTTAAAAGACATATTAGATAAACAGGAGTACTATGAGTAAATTTTTTTATTTTATAAAATAATTTTAAATAATACTATTACATTTATATCTGAAGAATCCCTTTGATTTCTCTTCCCTTTCTCTCATTTCTCACAGAAAAAGGCAAAGAAAACATGTATTATTACTGATATATTAAGGAAGGATGAGATTTTACTCCATGGATCAAGTTATTATATAATGAAGATTTTTGTATTTACATTTGTATGTATATCTAACTTTTCCGCAATAATCATGCAGTAGAATGCTGGGCTTTCCGAGATAATTTTAAAATAATTTTATTTATGATCATGAAATTAAATATTATTTTATTAATGTAGGTGGTACAAATTAAAATAAAGAATGCTTTTCTATCTTATCCATTCAGAATGCTAGATAGAAAAATCTTACATGTGATGGGAATGTTGCACTGGTGAAGGGGGGTGTTCTTTACATGCCTAAAACCCAACTACAATCATATTTGTAATCAAAGAGTTTAAATAAAGATAAAAAAGATTTACATGTAATGAAAGAAGCTTTTTTCAAGTTACTCATGACAATATGTTAGTTATATAACTCTAATTAAACAAAAACTTTGCAAGATATTTCAGTGTGAAATTAACACTATTTTTTACAATACTGATATGAGTGTTGAATATGAGTTCTTCTACAATAGGGTAACAGACATATAGCAAATTGGAGAGCCTAGCAGAATTTTGGAAAGTCAAATGGTGTGGTGTCTGACGGATAAACAGAATCTTCAGAAAATAAAGATGCTATGAAATTTGGATACTTTTATAAAAATCCTTTATTTTCCCAAGATTGAAATTCAACCACAACATTATAGGTTCTTAATTTCCCCTTTGTTTCAATATTATAAATATCTGAATTTCAAAGAGAAGATCACAAGCTTACACAGAACATCAGTAAAAATGCTGAAAAGACCAGCATTATTTATTATTCACTTTATCCTCAAGAGAATGTATTATTTACTAGAATTGAATAATACCATATCTAACTACAGCCTTACTTTAATTATTGCTTTTATTTTATTCTTTCAAAGACTAGTTCTTAAAGTATTTTGAAAACAGAAATTTGGACTTGGTCATTTTTTGTTCTCCAGTTAATTCTTCAAATAGCTTCAGGATAGCTTCAGTTAATTTGGCAAAATGCCCAATGAAATAAATTAGTATGTTTAACAACTTGGCCAATATCTTGCTCTACCCCCACTCTCAAGAAAATGCCTGTCTAATTTCAGACAAACATTTTAGAATATAGTGGCCTAAATTCCATCCTGTGTTCATATTTTGAATTGGCTGATTTAGAAGCAGGGAGACTTCCTTCTGTAACTCATGCAATTTAGAAACAACAGCAGATTAGCAGTTAAATTGGCTGTACAACTTCTGGCTCAAATCAATTAATTTCTCCAAGGATTTTTCCTTAAATAAAGCATCTTTTCTACACAGCTGCAGGGAACATCTTAAACTGCCCTACTATATAATACAGAAGTATCTTTGAATACTTTCATTTTAATTTTAAAAGTTCAGACAAAAAAATGAATTTATTTTGTAAGAATATTCCACATTCCCTGGATGTTGATACAAACATAAAAAATAATAGAATCAGCGTTTCAATTAATTAAGATTATAATATTAAAACTCTCACCTTATGAATCAAGAGGAATCTGAGATGTTTATAAGCTTATCAAAAAAAGAACAACATATTTAGAATCTATAGGCTTATTCTTCATTTTTAATTCAATGTGATGTTTTAACACTGGATCTTGAGACAATTCTGATGTCTCTCAATTATAAACAAAACAGAGAATTGAGAGTATTACTCTGTATGCACTTGTTTTTGATTCTCACCACTTCTTCCTTCCTTCCTTCCTTCCTTCCTTCCTTCCTTCCTTCCTTCCTTCCTTCCTTC
>PVKC010013874.1:0-22606 GCA_004027635.1 Crocidura indochinensis
TTCTCTAACTAAACTCATCACTCTTTGTGGTGAGCTTCCTGAGGTGAGCAGGAGCTTTCAGCTCTTTTCTCTTTTGTGTCTGAAAATTATTATTATTACAGGAATGTCTTTCATTTTTCTTAAAACCCATAGATGAGTGATACCATTCTGCGTTTTTCTCTCTCTCTGACTTATTTCACTCAGCATGATAGATTCCATGTACATCCATGTGTAGGAAAATTTCATGACTTCATCTCTCCTGACAGCTGCATAATATTCCATTGTGTATATGTACCGCAGTTTCTTTAGCCATTGGTCTGTTGAAGGACATCTTGGTTGTTTCCAGAGTCTTGCTATGGTAAATAGTGCTGCAATGAATATAGGTGTAAGGAAGGGGTTTTTGTATAGTATTTTTGAGTTCCTAGGGTATATTCCTAGGAGTGGTATAGCTGGATCATATGGGAGCTCGATTTCCAGTTTCTGGAGGAATCTCCATATCACTTTCCATAAAGGTTGAACTACACGGCATTCCCACCAGCAGTGGATAAGAGTTCCTTTCTCTCCACATCCCCGCCAACACTGCTTGTTCTCAGTCTTGTGCTATGTGCCATTCTGATGAACATAGATGCAAAGATCTTCAACAAAATTCTAGCATATAGGATACAATGCTTCATCAAGAAGGTCATCATCATTCCTTCTTAGTGATGATGACCTTCTTGATGAAGCATTGTATCCTATATCCTAGAATTTTGTTGAGGATCTTTGCATCTATGTTCATCAGGGATATTAGTCTGTAGTTTTACTTTTTGCAGCATCTCTGTCTATTATTGGTATCAGTGTGATGATAGCTTCATAAAAACTATTTGTAATTGTTCCTGATTCTTCAATTTCATAAAAGAGCCTGAAAAGGATAGGTAGTAGTTCCTCTTGAAAGGCCTAAAAGAATTTATTAGTGAATTCATTTGGGCCCGGGCTTTTGTTTTTTGGAAGACATTTTGTTACTATTTTAATTTCCTTAGTAGTAATGGATCTGTACAGATATGCCAGATCATCCTGGTTTAACCATTGAAGATTATGAGTCCAAGAATTTATCAATTTCTTCCAGATTCTCATGTTTCATGGCAATAGAGTTTCTCAAAGTAGTCTCATTACCCTTTGAATCTCTGCAATACCTGTAGAGACCTCCCCTTTTCATTTTGAATCTGTTTTTTTTTATCAAGTTTCTCTCTCTCACACAAGTTTTTTTGTGAGTTCTGCTAGTGGTTTATAAATCGTGTTTATTTTTTCAAAAAACCAACGTTCATTGATCTTTCGATTGTTAATTTGATTTTCATTTCTTTGAGTTTTGCTCTAAGCTTAGCTATTTTTTCTACCTATCTATTTTTGGATCCCTTTGTTGATAGTTATCTAATTTTAAAAGCTGTTTCATTAAGCTTTTTATATAGGTCCAGTTTTTCTTTTCTAATGTGTGCTTGCAAAGTAATAATTTTCCTCTTAGTACTGCTCTTTCTGTGTTCCATAATTTCTGATAAATTGTGTCGTCATTGTCATTTGTTTCCAGGAATGTTTTGACTTCTTCTTTTATTTAATATCTGACCCACTGGTTGTTCAGTAGTGAGCTGTTAATTCCCAGGTGTTAAAGTTTTTCTTTTGTGTCCATTTGTAGTTCACTTCTAATATCAGTGTTTTGTGATCTGCAAAGGTAGTCTGTACAATTTCTATCATCTTGATTTTATGGAGATATGTTTTATGAGCCAGCATGTGGTCTATCCTGTAGAATGACCCATGTGCATTGGAGAAGAAAGTGTATCCATTTTTCTGCAGATGGAGTGGTAACACTAGTCCACTTTTTTAAATTTCTGCTTTCAGATCTCTTATATTCTTCTTGGGTTTCAGTCTAGTTGATCTATCAAGGGGGGAAGGGCAATTTTGATGTCTCCCACTATTATTGGGTTGCCATTGCTATCTTCATTAGATTTATCAATAATTGTATAAAATATTTTGCTGGACCCTCATTGGGTGCAAATATGTCTAGGCGTGTGACTATATTAAGCTGAGACACATCTGCACCTCAAAGAAAATAGTGCTAATATACAAAAGCTATCCACAGAATGGTAGAAACTTTATTCAATACCAATCAGTAAAAGGGCTAATATCAAAGAAAGATATACAAGGTATTAACAAAATTAACAAGAATAAAGCATTCAACTCAATCAAAAAATTGGGAGAAGAAATTAAGAGCACTTCTTCAAAGAAGAAATACAAATGGACAAAAGGCACATGAAAAAATGCTCCACATCTCTAGTCATCATGAAGATGCAAATTAAAACAACTATGAAGTACCATTTCACCCCATAGAGACAAGACACAACACAGATAATGAGAACAAGCAGTGCTGGCGGGGATGTGGAGAGAAAGGAACTCTTATTCACTGCTTGTGTGAATGCTGTCTAGTTCAACCTTTATGGAAAACAATATGGAGATTCCTCAAAAAACTGGAAATTGAGCCCCCATCCGATGCAGCTATACCACTTCTAGGGATATACCCTAGGAACACAAAAATACAATTAAAAAATTCCTTCCTCACACCTATATTCATTGCAGCACTATTTAGAATAGCCAGACTCTGGAAACAACCAAGACGTCTTTCAACATATGAATGGCTAAAGAAACTGTGGTACATATACACATTGAAATATTATGCAGCCAGCCATCCGGAGAGATGAAGTCATGACATTTTCCTATACATGGATGTGCATGGAATTTATTATGCGGAGTGAAGTAAGTCAGAAAGAGAGAGATTGACGCTGAATAGTTTCACTCATCTATAAAATAAATAAAAAACATTATTGTAATAATGCCTAGAGAAAATAGAGATGTGGGTTAGAAGGACCAGCTCATGATATGAAGCTTACCACAAAGTGTGGGGAGTGCAGTTAGAGAAAAAACTAGATTGGCAACTACCATAACAATGTTAATGAGTGAGGGAATTAGAATGCCTGTCTTGAATACAGGCAGGGAGTGGAGGAGGGAAATTGGGGACATTGGATATGGGAATGTTGTACAGATGAAGGGTTTTTTTTTATATGACTGAAACTCAACAAGAATCATGTCAAGGTGCGTAAATAAATATATCATTTTAAAAAATATTCAAGAAAAGGTATAAGTTGTACATAATTTGTGAAGAGGGGCTAGAGAGATAATACAATGAACAGGGCTTTTTCCTTACACATGGCATACATGGATAGACAACCCCATATTTGTACGCTTACTAGGACTAATATTTGAAAACAGAACCAGAAGTGAGTCCTGAGCAATGCTAAACATAACTCCAGAATCAAAATAATAATTCTATCTGTTAAATTACTTAATATAATTTTATTTATTTCTCACTTATTTTATTAAAAGAATCAACTTGCAATGTTATTTTTTCAAATGTCAGTAGTCAAACTATGCACCCCTTTACTTGTGAAGAGTATGAAGCAAACTAATATATTTCTCCAGGATATTTATAAAAAAAACATCTTCACTATAAGAAAAAACCACTTTAAAGCATTACTTGTAATATTTTTGCATTTTTGTGATATTGTATAATTTACTTTCATGGCGGTAAAATAAGTTGATAAATAAAACCCATTCCAATAAGTCATAATATAATATATAATATACAATAATATAAGCAAATATACTATTACTGAATAATATGGACATGTTTCTCGAATCTACTAGAAATCTTCACTACTACCCAACTTAAAAAAGAAACTTCAAAAAAAATTACTTAAAATGAAAAAAAAAATTAAGGTTCATCATGGGCAAACTGAAAGATCTCCTTTGCTTGCTTATTTGGTCTCTTTGACATTTTTGAATTATTTTTGAAATTAATTATTTCTTGATTTATTTAATACTTAATTATCATTTGGTAAAATTTAGCTTTGTGTTTTTATTATTTAAGCTTTGTACTTTCACTCACCTAGTAATGATGACCAATTCTGAGGATTTTGTAAAGTCCCTTGTCTAATGTCAGTGGGCTTTTGGGCTGGCTCCAAAGATATCTGATAAATACTAATGAAAAGAAAAAATATGGATTATGCACAACATTCATAGAGAGATTATATAACCCAAAATTTAATAACATTTTAATAATAAAAATTAAATAACAGTTTAAATAAACAGTTAAATATTAAACTGAAAGGTAGATTTTTAAGTAGCATTTGTAATCCCAGCGTATATCCAATCCTATACTTTTAAAGAAGCATTTTCCAAAATATGAAAATGTGTACTTAGAGAGTCATGTGTTCTTAATATGTTTTATTGATTTCTAAATTTTACTATAAGCTTATTTTAATTTAATACATAGATGTTAATATACTTGGGTAACAGCAGTAAGCATACTTTTATAAATTATGTTAGCATGATTAAAAAGCTATTATTGTTTTGTTAATTATGCCAGAATTATTGTCCTCAAAATGTTTAAAATTCGGGGGGCCGGGCGGTGGTGCTGGAGGTAAGGTGCCTGCCTTGCGTGTCCTAACCTAGGACGGACCGCGGTTCGATCCCCCGGTTCCCCATATGGTCCCCCGTGCCTGCCAGGAGTGACTTCTGAGTGAATAGCCAGGAGTAACCCCTGAGCGTCACCGGGTGTGGCCCCCCCCCAAAAAAAACAAAAAAATGTTTAAAATTCATATTTTTAAATATTTTCTTTCAAGGACAAATACATCGATATGTAAAGAAGATTTGTTAGTTCATATTATTTAAATTCAAAGAATATTTTGAAAAAAAATATATGAACCTGTGCTGCTGCTCAATTTTGTGTTTTGGAATTTCAAAATTGGGAAAAAATTATCTGATGTAGTCTTAAGACAGAAAAAATATTATATGGTTCCAAGTTTTCCAAGTTTCCGAAAATACTCAAGTTTTATTTAACTTAGTTTATATTTAAATTTAAAATATTTACACCAATAAATGCAAAAGTATGTTAACATTAATCAAGGTAGGTAAAACAGTAAGATTAATGTTCATTTTTAGATTTTAAGAGCTCACATTTCATGATGCAAAAAAAGTCACACAGCATACATTTTCCCCCTTGCAATTAGAAAATCCTTAATTCATTGGTACAAAGTAAGATAAAGTCACTACACATTATTTTCAGTATTCCAAGATTTCTAATATGTGGCGTTTTTCAATGGCAAATTAGAAATGAATATGTGATCCTATATCTTGCTCATACTAAGTGCTTAATAAATATTTGTGTATGACTGAGTGAATGTATATTGGCTCAGTACTCTATTCTGAGTTGTGACTGTAGGGGCAATAATTTTTTAAATACATATATTTAACTATGGATTTCTATAAAATATTGGACATAACAATGAAAATATGAAACATAAATTTTCGAAATTACTGAGTATTAAAATCATTAAAGAGATTAAATATATTATTATCTAATATATTTATGGGTTATTTATTTTTATACCTACTTTATATAAGCACCGTGGTTATATACTTGTTCATGATTGACTTACCGTCATAAAGCTTATGCCACTCTTCACCAGTGAACAGTTCCCACCACCAATGTCCCCAGTTATCCTCCTGCCTACCCACCCAGTTTTTATCCAGAGTGATAAGTTTAAACTATCATTGTCATAGTGGACCCTTCTTTACACTAACTGCCCAATATAGTTGAAAACCAGTCTATGGTAGGACACTTGCTACAGGTCATTTTGGAGGGGGTCATACCCCCCAATGGCGCTAAGGGATTACTAGTGGCTTTGCGCTCAGAAATTGCCCTTGGCAGGCTTGAGGAATGATATGGGACCCCGGGAATCAATCCACCTTCCTTCCTGTGTTAGCTGCATGCAAGACAAATGCCCTACCACTGTGCTCTCTATTCTGCCTGTACATGTCATTTTAAACTTTCAAAATCACTAGCTTTTGAGAATCTATATTGGCTCTACATGTATGCATATCTGTGTGTATATTTTGGTATTAATGCATAATTGTGATATACTACACAACAATATTTTAAGTTAGTGTACATGCTACTTGGGAAATTTCATATATTTTATCATAAATTACTAAAAGCTTCCAAACTATTCATTGATGTTCCTTTAATAAAATGTGGATTATTGACTAATGACCAAACAAATACTGATGTTGAAAGATCTAGTTAATGTATTACTGAAGTTTATGTTTTAAATAAGGGTGAATTAAATCACTGATGATATTATATTAATATTGAAGTTTGGACATAGTGTCAAAAAATTAAATGAGGAATGATGAATATATCAGAGAGACGTACTTTGGAGAGAACTTGACACGATGCACATAATTCTGGTTGCAAGGCACAGAAGCAGATATTCCTTGTACCTTAAAGACATAATGAATGACTTCAGTAGTTTTCTAAATATAAATAATTTTGAATTTACAAAAAATCTATAAATATTTCTTAAAATATAACTTATGACATTAATTTTATTATTAAATTTACTTATGCATATTTATATAATGATATATCACAAGTATAATTTCATATTGTATATGGATTTGAGTAAACACTATATATGGATATATAATGAACTATATATTGCATAAAATTTGAACTACATGATCATAATTTCTGAGATCCTTATATTTTACTAAAGTCAAATTTTGTAAGCCAACAAGCCAGTAATATCATTTTATTTCTGAGAAATATGTATCTTAGAAAGGGAACATTATTTTTAAAATATTTAAAATAAATATGATGTCAAGGGAGAAGATATATTACAGGTAGAGTGTTTGCCATACATGTAAATAAATTGGCTTTTTGCACTGGAACTATATATAGTACTCCCCACATCCTCCAGGAGAGATTTCTTGGCAGCCTCCTCATCCCCCAAAGAATAATTAAGTAGAAAAACAACTGCAGCAATTACTCATTAAACTTGTTAAAGTACATTAAACAAAGCTCACATGTGTATGATTATAATATCAACAGCCAAGAATCCTATATTTAAGAATGTCTGTTTCTATATTTAACAATTTTACAATATTGTCACAGTCAGAATTTCATACAGTTTTTCTTATAAGTTAATTGATATTTTAAGTTTTGTAAAGAGAATCTGAATTTTTGGTAATGGTCTTGCTGTCAGAATAATTTATGCATAAAAAGTATAACAGTATTGTGTAGAATCACCCCACATGCATAGCTCCAACACCAGGTGAATACGTCTGAATCAAGGTCATGCTTGATATAATCCAAATCTGGCTGAGGTGAAACACATATTGTCTGGCAATCTTCTACCTTTTATCTCTCACAAACTGCCTGCCAGACTGTTTTTATTGAGTACAGAGACCACCCCCATATGGGGCAGTAAGGACATAGTAAGGGTAGATAGCTCAGGCTATTCTGAGCCATCCATCCCAGGTTTACAAATAAAACAATCCTTGTTTTGGGTGAATCCAAGTTGTAAGCAAACAGGTACAAAGAAGCCAGGGATGATCTTTGTTTTGGGTAAAATGAGGTGTAACCTAACAACTGCCTCTTCTTTGTTCAAAAATTTGAGAGGGGTTGCCAGGCATTGGCTGCAGTGCCTGGAGCTGATAAACTTGCCATGACTGGAGCACACAACTTCTGTGCAGGCTTCCTCTCAAGACACTAGACCATTTCTTCAGACATAATTTGAGAATAAGTTGTTAAATAATATACACAGTCAAACATTATAGCAATTGGGGACTTGTTAGATTACATGGTGAGAAAATCACAATGCAATTTCTACAATCTGTACTACGTTGAATATCTTATCTATATAATTATGTATAAAAGTTATCTGTGAAGTCTGAGAGGAAAATATTAAAACCCTATTAAATGTTCATATTTTCTAGTATTTCTAAATATACTGATATATAAGTTATAGTAGAAGCATCTGACTGAATCTTGCACATTGATCAAGATAGCTAGTGTCATGTTAATCAAATTGAGACCTCATTCATGATGCTGGTGATTATCTAATAAATAATTCTGATGCTAGTAAATCGAAGGCCAACATTATTTAGAATGGGGAAAATTTCAATGTTAGAAATACAAATAACTGGAGAGAATGATAGAACAGTGGGTAAGGCATTTGCCTTGCACACGACCAAACTGGATTGGATCTCTGTTACACCAGGTGGTACCCCATGTCTGCCAGGAGTGCTCCTTGAGCACAGAACAAGGAGTTATCCATAACCACTGCTTGGTGTGGCTAAAAATACAGGAAAATATGAAACAATAACACCTAACACAACTTGGTTGGAGAATGGGAGAATATTTTAAATATATTTAAGTATATTTTAAAGCAAGTGATATGGCCCAAGCAGTTAGAGATAGTTTGTCATATTTTCCACAAAAGGTGTAATTTCCTAAGGTAATGATTGTTGTTGAGTATAAATCATTATTGTAAAATGCAGAGAGGAAGACATATTGTCTTTCATATTTAAACAATATAGTGTAGAATACAGTCTTTTTGTTATAGGTTTGTATTTATGTTGTTATTCACTTCAAAGAAAAAATAACAGATATTGTTCGTTAGTTTGTGCATCATACCAATCTCTCCTCAGCAATTACTCCATGCTTATGAATCATCCATGGCTGTGCTCAGAGAACTATTCATATTACGGGATATCAAACCTGGATCAGCTTAATGCAAGGCAGTGTCTCACTTTCTATACTTTCTCTGACCCAAGAAGGAACAGATTATAAAGATTTTTGACCATTGAAACCATAACATCAGGCTACTAATTAATATATTGAAGGAATATATATTGATTTAAAATATAATGATTTGAGAGTTTGTATGTGGTTAAAATAATGAAATTCCTGAGCAACTATGAAGCAAGTACTGATAAATATGTCTACATTCATATAGCTAGTTGCTCCTTAATAACAAAAAAATTAGATGTCTGTTATAAATTCTATATATGGCAATACTACCTTGCCCAAACAGGTATTGAAATTGTTTAACTAGTGATTAGGAATTCTGTGTGCTAATAGCTATCAATACTGATGCATAAAATCAAATGACAACATGAACACTGAAACTCTACTGATTAATGTAGTTATGAGAAAAAAATAAGCATCATATTAAATAACTTAGATGTAATAACAAATTAAATCCAATGACAGATTATTGATGAACAGATAGGAGCAAACTGGCACAAGATTATATACTAATTTGTATGGGCAATATTTTTGTTTTACCTAATGTATGCCAAGTCAAACTCAAGTTAAGTGACTTTTGGACAGGTATACTCTATCTGACCCCAAGGTTCTGTGCATTTGTAATCATCCATTTAAATCACTGTGATTTACAAAATTATTCATAGTTGGGTTTCAGACATATAAAATTTCAGACCAATTCCACCAACAGTTTCAACCTCCTTCCACCAATGTTTCCCAAGTCCAATCCATGCCACAACCAGCCCCCCTCTATCCTACCAACATAACAAGCCCCTTTTTTATTTTGGTTGTAAAAGTTTGGGTCTCATAATTTCATTGTTGCTGACTCTGAATTGGATATTTAATTCTGTCCCCTTTTAACTGCACCAATGCACCAAAGACTCCTTGACCCCTGTCACCCATCTTTCCATATTTGTGTTTCTCCCCTTCCACTCAATTTATTTCTTTCTCCTCACTATATTCTGAGGCCTAGAATGTTCTCCACAACCCCCATTTAAACCATTAATTTTCTTCATGCAGTTATTCTAAATACTACATATAAGTGATATCATTTTGAATTTATCCTTCTTCTGACTTATTTCTTTAATGTATCTTCTGTTCCATCCATATTGCAGCAACTTGCATTATTGCATTATTTCTTACTGATATGCAGTATCCATTATATATATACATTTTAAATAATGAAAATACGGCTATGAAAAATTAGAATTCTGAGTCTCCATACATTAGTAGATATACAAGAACCCATCTGCTACCCAACTACCAAAGCAAAAGGACACCCTCTCAGCCCCTTATCTCTCACCTTGGAAAGAAGCTGCAACCACCACTCCTACTACCGCAATTCTTGTGGCTCTCTCTAATCCCCTCAAATGGATTATTGCTTGCTACTGCACTCAACTCCAGAGGGATCCTCAGCTTGAGGACACTACCTGATCCCTTACAGCTGCAAACCATCTCTCAGACTTCATACGACCACATGTGGGGCAAACCTCTGCCCTGGATCTCATCCTACCAAGACTATCTCAAAAGACTTAATGGGGATATTTATATTTTTCTTGTATATTTAATTTTAATAGTATACCTATTAGTCTGTTATTTCCAAATGTAAAGGTAGGATTCTCCATCTTTTTTTAATTCCAATTTTTATTTTTGCTTGTTTTGATTTGACTTAGTACAAAATTCTAGTAGAATAGTCTTGCTTGGGATAAAAGGTCAGGTCAAGGTCCAGAGAGTTTGCACAGTGGTAGGGAGTTTGCACACAGCCAATTCAGGATAATGGTGGTTTGAATCCCGGTAACCCATATGATCACTCATGCCTGCCAGGGCGATTACTAAGGGCAGGGCGAGGAGAAGCCCCTGAGCACCACAGGGTGTGACCCCTCCAAAAAAAGAAATTCAGGTCAAAACCAGGGCACAGATATTTTATAGCTTCTCATTTTTACCCCCAAATGTACCAACAATGTGATATGACATTTTCCTTTTTACATAGGCAAGCTAAAAATGGAATTATTTGATGTATAGAAGCAAGTCCTTATCTACTAAGGATAAGAACCCGTTGATTTTACAATACAGGGGGGGCTTTCACCCTGAACATATGTCATGGGGACTCTACTTAAACCTCATGTGATTGAACATCGACTGTTCAACCCCAAATCTCAGAACCCAGCCTTAGAACTTAGTTTCCTGCAATAGCACCTGGAAGAGTCCCTAATACCACTCTGGTACCAACTTGACCAGAGTAGGTTCATATGACATCCTATTGATGAGGAAATAGCAACAACTTGAACTAAGGGCAGGTTGCCCTACCTCATCACCTAACAATGAGATGATATCAGAAGACACTCCTTCCCTTGATCTGTGCAAAAACCAAGATCACTAAATACAGAAAACTGACTACAACAACCATGACTGAGCAGAACTTCTGAAACCATAAAGAAAGACTCTAAACTAAACTTAGTCATACGATCTGTGCAAAAACCTAGATATCCAATAACGGAGGACTGACTTTGACAACCACAACTGAACAAAACATTTCCTGAAACCATAAAGAAAGACATTGGGTGTCAACAATGAACAGGTTTGGAGCCTGTAGTAGGGCTCATGAGAGTATGCTTCAACGGTGGAGACATCCTGTATCTCTCTTTTTTTTATTTAAACACCTTGATTACATACATGATTGTGTTTGGGTTTCAGCCATATAAAGAACACCATTGTCCCAAATCTCACTCCTCCCCACCCAACCACCGCCTGTACTAGGCCAAGGGAATTTTCTTTCTAATGTCCCCAATACTTGATGTGCCTATGCAAAAAAGAATAAAAGTTAAAAAAAAAATAAAACAAACTCGCCATATCATGCCCCCTCTTTTTCCAATTCATATTATAGCTTCTTGACAGATCTCCCGCCCTCTTTCCTTTTAATTTAAAAACAGAACCATAGAACACGAACTGTCATGTTTTCCCTCATATTTCTATGTCTTCCTACAAAGAAAAAGATACGAGGAAAAAGAAAAATAGTGGATGGCACCAGGCAAAGCAGTCTCATGAGTATTCAGGGGAAATAAAAAATGATCATACTTAAATATCCAACTCAAAGTTAATGATGATGGAATCAAGAGACCCAACAACAAGAGGCTGTATACAAAAGGAGCCTGCTACACTAGCAATCCAGGGGGGTGGAGGTATGGGATGCATGCTGGGACCAGTGGCACAGGGAGGTCATCACTGGTGATGGGAATTGCCCTAATTCATTCTTCCTGTGTGCCTTAAATATAACTGTGAAGTACTTGTAATTCACACTGATATAAAAATAATAAAAAGTTGCTACACATCTATAAATACTATATATACAAAGATCTATATGTAATAAATAAAGATGCTTGGATATTTCAAAAATCTGTAAGTAATATGCCATTTCTTTTCCATTTTAATGAAAGTTACATTTTTATTAAAATTGTATTATTATACTAATATATACTAGTTTTTGTTACTTTAAAATCAATGTTAAAATTTTAGTTTCTAACAGATGAATGGAAAAATTCAGGCACATCAAAATTTTATTGGCTATTCAATATTTAAGCATAAATAGTCCTGACATAAAATGTCATCCCCAATTTAATTCAAGCTCTCCTAATAAAGAATCTGTACAAAGTAATATCCAATTTTTTTGTTACTTATGTGTATGATAGGAATTTATAGTGAGAAACTTACCTCATTTCCTTTAGAGTTTGGAACATTTGGTTGAAAAGATTCTATTTGGACTTCAGCCTGAACTGAATGAAATGCTTCATTATTGTCTGATGATTCATTTTTTTCCTTTGAAGCAGAAAGCAAATTAAATATTTTCATTTTTAAAATTTAATTCATAGGTGTTGAGATTACATTTTTCCAAGATACAATTAAATAATTTTCAAGGGGTAAAATTAGTTCAAACAAGTATTTCCTAATAGGTTTTGATTTCTGGATCACTTTTAGAATCCAAGAAATGCTATATATGCTCTAAATAAAGCCATGTACATATAAATATCCCCATATATTGTCATGGGATTGATTGATTTCCTGGTGCTCACCTATAAGTTAGATATATGTTAATAATTTCTGTGATAATGATTAACTCATAATCAGAGATTTTTACATTTTAAAAAACTGCTACAGCTCTAAAATGTCATCCCCAATTTAATTCAAGCTCTCACAATAAAGAATCCAAATATTGTGCTCACTTCAACAGCACATATACTAAAAATTGGAACAATACAGAGAAGAGTAGCATGGCCCCTGAGCAAGGATGACACGCAAATTCATGAAGCGTTCCATACTTAAAAAAGAAAAAAGAATCCAAATATTTCTTTCAAATTGAGTCCTAAATGTATAGGATTATTTAAATTTAAGCCAATCAACAATATTCATTTATTTGTTGATATTCATTTTTTATTAAATCATTTATTTAATAAATGTTCTTATTTATGAAATCAACTCTATAGAATTCCCAAAAGTACAATCACAATAAAGTACCATGACATTTCGAGAGCTTCTTTAATGCTAACATAATCCATTAATATTTTCACACTTTATAAAGGTATCTTCTGATCAACATTAAATTTAATACATGGTGACAATATTGTTATGAAATTTAATTATATCAACAATATCAACCACTTGTAAAATTAACAATATTTTAATATAAAAGCTTTATTTATAAATCAACAATATTTAATTCAGAGAGTAATGGCAGTAATATCTTTCTTCCAGTGACTTGAAACAAAGTCATCTTTAAATTTTAATAAATTGTCTTTCAAAAGACCTATGGCTTTTACAACAAATATCAATCATTTTATCTCTCTGTTTTTATACTGGTTGCACATAAAGATATGAATGCTTTCACAAGATACTTAGATAATAGAATTGGTGACTTCTGCTTTGACTTCTGTCATTTTAAGTGGTTTTACAGACTTACATTTAAAATATCAATTGACAAATATGTGTTTATCTACTATTATTGCATTGGGTGGAGATACTGTAAAAACTTAACTTTTCCTAAAGTTAACTTTTTCCATTAGGCCTAATTGTTATGTGGGTTTTTAGTAGATAAAATGTTAGATTATACCTTGTTTTACCCAAAACAAAGATCAGCTCTGGTTCCTTTGTATCTGTTTGTTTAGCTACCAGTCCATATATCTCTACCTGGGAGTGCTCTGTACTCAATAAAAACCACAGTTCTGGCAGGCAGTTTACCCTTGATATGAGATTGAAAATTGCCAGACCACATGTTTCACCCTCAGCCTACTTTGGATTACTTCATGTATGACCCTGTCTCAGACCCTTTCATCTAGAGTTGGAAATATGGGGTGTAGTTTGATTTTACAATAGTAATTAGTACCTCAGATGCCTCAATTTCAGGCAAATAATGCCATTATATACTATTCCTCACAATTTGGGTTTCTTTTATTTTCTCCATTTTTAGTTTCTGTTTATTATCTTTTCCCATTTATCTTCTATGGCCTAATTATGCATTTCTCTTTAGATTCCTTCTTCACTTGAACTTCTATGCTATCATGTAAAGTTTAACAGGCAAATAGCATGTTTTATAGGCTTAACTTGGACAAGGCAGATAAACTAAGTAATGTGAATACACAATAACAATGATTTACTTTATGTAAGTAAATGCTGTAAATAGGAAAAATTGATTTCAATTTTCTGACTACATTAATTTGATTGTAAAACCTACACAATTTTCATTGTCAAATTAAATTTATCAGACTGAATCAATCAACTTCATTCACATTACAACAATTAGAAAATTTTAAAGAATTGTTTTCTTATTTAGTCCAAAGTTTTATTGAGGTTAATATATGGTGTTTTATATTTCAAGAGAACATGCACTCTTTTTTGTAATGCTCTATGCAGTTATATTATTATGTAAAATGGATATAAATTATTGAGAAACATCAAAATAAAGTTATACTTTATATTTCTCTTAACTAGTACAAACAAATATTTTATGAGAAAAGTTATCAAATAAACTGAGTTGAAAAGATTGATTTGGTGTTTTAAAAAATCATACTAAGGGTCCGGGAGATAGCATGGAGGTAAGGCGTTTGCCTTTCATGCAAAAGGTCATCGGTTCGAATCCCGGTGCCCCATATGGTCCCCCGTGCCTGCCAGGAGCAATTTCTGAGCATGGAGCCAGGAGTAACTCCTGAGCACTGTCGGGTGTGACCCAAAAACAAAAAAACACAAACAAAAACAAAAAACAAACAAAAAATCATACTAAAATTTTAATTATGAAAGAAATGTAAGGATTAAGAATATTAAATATATAATAAATCTCTGTTAGTTTTTGGAATAATAATTAGAAAACCAATTACAAAAGTGATTGTTCTCTAGAGATATGTCACTTCTGGATCACTCAAGAACGTTTTTTCTTTTTTTGTTTTTGTTTTTGAGCCACACACAGCAGTGCTCAGGATTTACTCCTGGATCTGCATTCAGAAATTACTCATGGCAGGCTCATGGGACATTATAGGATGCCAGGGCTCAAACCTGAGTCAGTCGCATGCAAGGCAATGCTTACCTGCTGTGCTATCACTCCAACACCGCAATTTTTTTCTTAAATTTTCTCAGTTCTTTAGAAATTTGGGGGTAAATTATTTGAAATATAAATAAGATTATCATCTCTTTAACACAAATAATACTTTTTGCATTTGATTTTACAACAGAAATCATGACAATTTGCTAGTATATTTATTTGTACTTGATTCAGTAAAATTAACATAAAACGCTTACATTTGCAACTTGTCTCAATTCTTCCTCATGTTGAGTAAAGATATCCTCCCATCTGTGCTGGCTCTTTTGTCTTTGGACTTCCAAGTCTGACAATTCAACATCTTCAACTTTCTGTGTTAACTTTTCTTGGAACCATTTTGGTGATAACTTTTTTGTCAAGGCTTGTTTTAGACTAAATATTTTTGACTTTTTCTTCTGTGCCTGTTCTGGATGGGAGTAAAACCTATTTGATGACAGATTCGCCATCAGGGTTTGTAGTGGACCAAATGACTTTGTATTATTTGGGTTTGGTGCTTGAAGTATATCCCTTGATATTGCTTCTACCAATACTTGAACTGGACCAACTGCCTCTGGGGGTTCTATTGCCCAGTCTTGAGCTTGAGAAGAACCTTCCGTTTGTTCCTCTACTGGAATGAGAACCGGAGTGTCCAAATGTCGTGGTAAGAGCACATTATGGTTCTGTGACAGTAGAGGCAGAAATACCTGGGCATGAACTCTTAAGGACTCAGATTTGTCTGCTTCTAAATCTGACTGGAAAAGTTCAGAAGTCAGTGTCTGTACTTCTGATTGTTCGGGTACCTTGTTTGGTTCCATCTGCTGTTTACTTAACTGTATATGCCTCTGCTTTTGTTCAGGTTCCTGCCCTTGCCTTTGTTGTTGGTCAGATACCTGATCTTGCCCCTGAAATTCTTCTGGTCCTTGATTCAGATCCTGTGGTTTATCTGAGGTCCGTGCCTGGCCCTGAACTTGCTGCTCTTTGCACACCTGGAGCTGTTCTTTAGATACCTGGAGCTGTACGTGAAGAGTCCTAGGTACCTTAAACGGAGCCTGTAGTGGCATGAGCATCTTGGCTGCCCTCTGTAGACGTGGAGGTGCCCTAGGCTGCATCGACCTAGATGTCTTAGCTTTCATCTGTGACTGCAGTGGTCTGAGCACCTGAGCTGCTGGCCCACGCTGAGGTGTACGAGCTTGCCCCAGTAGAGATTTAGGTGCATTGTTATGAGACTTTAGTGGCATGAACATCCTGGCTGCTCCCTGTAGATGTTGAAGTGCCTGAACCTGTGTTTCCTCTCCATCTGGTAACCACCTCGGCTGAGAGGGCTCTCCATGCAAGACTCTAAGTGGTCTGCATTGGCTGCTGGTCGGAAGTCTCAGAAGTCCATGGGTACAAGAAGGTCCTCTAGACATAAACATATATGTAATTGTCATGTATTGTCATGTCATATTTTTCAGGGGGGTGAAGCTATGAATGGAAATTGTTTTTCTTTTAAAATAAATATACTACACAAAATATATTTCAGTATACATCTCTTGAAGTATAATATACAATATATATACTATTTACTATAGTATATTCATATTAATGGCCTGCTAACTACTATTCAACTGAAAACAGAACTATTATTTATTGAAATAATTAAGGATTTCTTAACAAAATTCCTTAATAGTATAGGCTCATTTGCCTTATGCAAATTGATAAATAAAATGATATGTTTAATTTGTCTATCTCACCTGAATCTTCTCATGGTGTACTGTTCTTTAACAGCTTCTTCTCTTTCAAAGATTAGAGGTGTTCCTATTTATGAGCAACAACAACAAAAAAAAACAAAGTCATCAGTAGAGATTAAGGTAAAGCACCTCAGACAATTTGTACCTTTTAATGCTCAAGATATTGGAAGAATTTACAATGACAGAAGAAAGAAACCTTTCAGATCACAGGGATGGTCTCTGTACTCTAAAAAACGACAGGTCTGGCAGGCTGAGTGGTGAGATACAAGGTAGAAGATTGCCAGACTGTATGTGCTTCACCCTCAACCTGGTTTGTATTGTTTCATTTGTGACCATGATTCAGACTTGTACCCCTGGGTTTGGAGATATGGTGCAGTGTGTGGGGTGATTTTACAGTTATCTATATATATGGTTTTATATAAATTCTATAGAAAATTTTAGCTGTGCAAAGAAAATTTAGGGAATTTATTACTACAATTCTGAGGATTAGATATGAAAAAGGCAAATAGAAAGTAATGACAGAAACTCTAGTGGATTTAAAGTTAGTGATTTAAGGTAATCACTGCTTAAAGGGTGTGTGCTCTAGATATACGGATTCTATGACTTGGGCTCACACCTCTCTTTGGAGTGCCGATCTTTAAAATGAGGACCAACATTTTTTGTTCTTTCAGTTAGCTTCTGGATTTTATATTAAAGGTCCTAAAAATGTGCCTTCATTCCTTTTAGTGCTTCTTTCAGTATTGGAATATAGAACCAGATGATTCATTTACATTTGAATGTTCTAAAACAAATTGTTTAGGACATCTACACTTACATCTTTTCTGTGTAATATTACAAAAAATATAAAATTCCCAGCCATTACCGTTTAAAAATTATATAATTCTATAAATGAGCAAATATTAAATTAGGTGTGTTATAGTCTTAGTCCAATTTGTGACTATCTAGCCTTAGTAATACAAAAGAACCAGAAAAGTTGAATAGTTTATCTTGATAAAATAAATAATGTCTACTGCTTCTCACTCCTAAACAGAATAAGTATATTTTAATGAAGATGAAGGAAGGTCCATCCAGTTAATCCTACAATCTATATCTGCCTGCTCTTACAGGTGTCTCCTTCTCCATGGCCACTCTCATTCTGACTATGGTTTGCCAAATTAAATGTGAAAGTGAATTCCTAAAATGTTAAATCACCCTGAGTATTTTCCATTGATTTTCTAAAAATTCATCATGTGTTTTATGACATTTGTATACATACATATGTAATTTAAACATATATACAAACCTTTATTTGTGTGATCCAGTTTCTCAATTACATCTTATAGTTCAAGCATAATACACAAAATTGTGTATGGAGCAAAGAAATACTTAAGGACAATGATGAAGTTAGTAAGAAAATGTGTCAACTGAGAACTATCATAACAAAATCTGACTTAATGAGGGAAGTAGAAAGCCTGCACAGGCTGGTGTGGGGTGAGGAGGAAGGACACTTGGGATATTGGTCATGGGAATGTTGTACTGGTGAAGGATTTATATATATATATATATATATATATATATATATATATATATATATATATATATATATATATAAATCAAAAAGAAAGAAAATATAAGGCCCTCCAATTCTTACCACAGGCTGTGTTCTTTACACTGACTGTACAGAAAGAGGAGGTATAGTAAATGCACCGCATATACACCTCAACACATGCCTTTTGCCTGGTCTGTATTGTAAATTGGGGGACAAAAAAAGAAAAAAGAAAATGTGTCAAACTTATTGGGGTTTATTAAAATATCAGTTAAAAAGCCTTTTTGTTTAATTATGTAATTTATTCTGGTATGAATTTTTTTTAAAATCTGTATGTACAAATTCTTTAGGATTTTTGCTGTTTTGTAAATATGAAAACTTGATGTGTATAACTAGAAATAATTTAAATTCTTACATGTGAATATATACATAAATGTCTGACAGTGAATAAATTTGCCACAATTCTTAGTAGAAAATCAGTATAGATACCTCAGAAGTTTTTATTTTTCACTAATTACTAAACAACTGTTTCTTTTTTCCTTTTTTCTTTTCTTTCAACTGTTGCTTTCTTAAAAATTAAATTCTGTTGTCATGTGAATATTCAAATTAATAGAGTTTACCTTTTTTCTGTCTATTTTTAATAATTCCAGTAAGATGCTTCTTTAATGACTCAACAACTTGTCTTTCATTTTTTATATTTTGAACAAATGGATGACGAAGCATGCTTGCAGATGTAGGACGAAATAGGAAATTTTTTATCATGCACTTTTCCATGAAATTGTGGAATTTGCGAGACCTAAAAAAGTCAAAAGATAAAAATGCTTTCAGGCTTACCACATTTTCCCCCACTCCAATCTGTATGCTTCTCTCAAGATCATATTTTTGGGTAGCTGTTTCTAGATAAAACTACCTTTCAGAGGGAGGGAAAAAAACTACTTTTCAAATTGTCAATTTATTGCAATTTTACAATATGATTCATGCAAGCAACCTCAATCAAACTTCATGACAGACTAGTCAATGACATTTTCTATCCAAATAATGGGAGAAACTTCAGTTATATCAGGAAGAAGAATGTGGTAAATAAACCTCAAGTAGTAGAGATAGCAATTAAGCAATTTATGTTAAAAATTAAGTAAGTCTATAATGGTCAACCTGCAAAGGTCATTCTCTGACATCTCAACATTTCATGGGATTCTGTGTGTTGTGCTACAAAAGTACAGATATAAATAGCACAAAAGGTTGTTAATAGTACCAGAAATAATACACAATAGCCTATAAAAAGATGTGTACTCAGAAAGTCTCAAATTGTTTAGCTAAATTAGATCATTAGGAGAAATGTCACTAATCAAATAGTGATTTCTACCAGAAAACATAGTAAATATAAGATTACGCAGTATGCTACAGTATAGTACCATTGAGCTTTAGAGAAAATGGGTTCCCAAGAATATTTAGCCTATAGGATTCAGAAGGAACAAGTCCTCTGTACTAAGTATTTCATATATCAGAAAACTGAGCTTCATATGACAACTACTGACTATCCATCTAACTACGCTGAGAGACATAAAAATGGTTTCATTTGATCCATACCATCACTAAGAAAATAGTTCTACAAACAAGACCTACATAGAGGATGTGTTCCTAACACTACTCCATAAAAATGGGCCAACTGACCCTGGCAATTTTTCCATCTCAATCTTAATGATACAGTGCCAGAATCTAGTAGTGATCTAACTAACAGTAATGTATCATAAGAGATAATGGAGAGATTTTTATTTTTTTGGTTTTTGGGTCACACCCTGCGGTGCTCGGGGGATACAACTGGCTCTGTGCTCAGAAATCACTCCTGGTAGGCACAGAGGATGCCGGGATTAGAACCATCATCTGTCCTGGATCGGCTTTGTGCCAGGCAAAAATGCCTTACCACTGTGCTATCTCTCCGGCCTCCAATGGAGAGATTTTTTTATTATGTTTATAGTAGGTTTTAATAAATGTAGTTACTTAGAGCTATTGATTTGTTTCTGGAAATATTGTTCAAAAAGGACACTCAAAAGTAAGACTGGTCAAATAAATTAAAACTCCTTTGCTACAATAAAATGTCAAGTTAATATATTTAGGAGGTTAAGATATTCTTTATTACCATCCACTGGATTTGACTTTGGGAGCAGATTCTCGCAAGATCACGAAAAGGGCTTCCAAGGGTTGAAGGTTACAAAGAGCTGCAAAAGGAAATAAGTTTAGGATAGAGGAGAAAGATCATTTTAAACCACATCTTACATTGCATAGGAGCTTTTCTGACCTTTAACTTCATGTTCAATGGACACAACAATTAAATAGAAGTAAAAGAATACAAATATCTAATTTTAACCAAAAGGGAGAATTGAATACATATAACAAATCCATTTTACTGGACACATTAATTATACATTGAGCTTGAGGAATTTAAATGCATAGTTTGCAAGCAAACAGCCTTTGAAATCTAACACCACATGGTCCCAGCTCATCAAGCATCACAAGAAGCAATTCCTAAGCAAGGAGTCAGGTGTGTCCTACGTCAAGTACTGGTGAGCCCCCAAAACGAAAAAAATAAAGTGTTAAAATGTTATTTAAGATTTTATCTAGGAAAGCAAAATATATAGAGGGAAATATTGTTCTTAGCACTCTACTTGTTTTTGTGTTTTTTTCTAATATTGAGAAGAATTTGTTTTGGAAGTTGAGATTTCTAAGTACAGAAGAATACCTATTAAGAATACAACCTCTAGAGAGTAATATTTTAGAAATTCAAATCTTTGTGACTATATCTCATCTTCTATATATAAAAATAGGAAAATATTTTATTGCTTTCAAAATTACTTTTAGGATTAAATGACAATCTACTTGTAGGAAAGTCTGGCATAATGTAGAAAATATAATTAACTTTAATTCTTTAATTTTCTAATATCGTAACTCTAATAGTTTAATCTTGTCAAATAACTATAATTTCATTCTCTCATTTTTGGGGGGTTCTAAGGCCACACACTACTGTCCTCAAAGATCACTGCTGACTCTTCATTCAGGGATCATGCCTGGTTGGCTCAGGAGATCATATGGGATCCTAGATTAAAGCCTGATTGACCTGGTAAGATACCATCCCCTAAACTTTCATTCGCTTTTTCAGACATACATCTATGACAAGAAAATTCTTTTCCAAATCACACTATATAAATATTTGTCATTGGATTGGTAATTATGGGCTTTGAAAATAAATACATAAATACGTTTTTCACTTCTCTAATTTATTTCCATATTTTACTAAAGAAAGCTAATAGTAAAAATGTCTCCAATGGAGAGCTCTAGTGCAAACTTCCTTTAACACTACAGTGAAGACCATTTAATATTATATTCAACTGAGGACATTTCTATATTAATGTCATTTAGGGTCATCTTTGCTTATTCAAGATACTTCTACAAAATACTACCGTGCCTAAAATGCAATTAACGAATAAAAAGAAGAGAATCTTGCTAGGGTGAGATACTAGAGTTCTATAAGGGCAACTATTCCAAAGTCAAGGTTTTGTTTCAGATATATAGGTATCGATTAGTGAAGAGTATTTCATCCGAGAATCCATACAAATGGTATTGAAGAAAGTAAGAAATATGTAAGCAAATCATTGTAGCAAACTTACAAACATGGAGACTGTATAAACGAACATGAAGACAAATTAAAATCCAGCATTGATAAAGAACCCACAAGAAAAAGGAGAGACAAAATGATGGAAGAAAATTTAAGATACTTAGGAACAAAAGAAAGATAAATAATCTCCATATTATAGGAATACTAGAGGGGGAGAAAAAGGGAAAGGGGGCAAACAAGTACTGAGAGAAATAATCGCAGAGAATTTCTCCAATTTCTGGAAAGAAGCTGATGTACAAATCCAAGGTACAAAAGAGTACCAAACAAAATAGACTCTAACAGAACACCACCAAGTCATATGGTAATCTAAATGGCAAAATCTACTGCACATAAGATACACATTTGAACAGTTGAACAAACACAGACTTAAAGGCAAAGGTTGGAAGACAATGCTTCATTCAATAGCACCTCTAAAATGCTGCGGTAATGAAACTAGAATAAAAAAAAA
>PVKC010013875.1:0-22621 GCA_004027635.1 Crocidura indochinensis
CAAACTATATAAAACTAAAAAGCTTTATGTAACAAATAAAATCATTAGTAAAATGAAAGCATATGTTATAGAGCCATATATCAGATAAAAGTTTTATATCTAAAGCACATAAAGAAATCATACAATTTAAAGACAAATGAAAAGATAATCTGATTTTAAATTAACAGGGGTTCTAAACAAAGATTTTTTCCAAAGACAAAGAAAAACTATTCAATATAACTTGTCAAAGTACAAATCAGATCACAATTGCTTTCACAACGACTTTTATTGAGACATGATATATAACAAATGATGAAATGGACATGGGTGAAAAGCAAATGTGGTGTTAAATTGCTGGTGAAAATAGAAATACATAGTCATTATGGAATACATAGCAATTCCTAATAACCCTAAATAATTAAATAAATAAATAATCTAAATAATTCCTAAATAATCTTTTAAATAGATTAACTCTCTAATAGTGTGGGTAAGGTGTTCCTCTGAGCCAGGATTGATTGATTTCTGTGTGAAGAGGCAGGAATAAGCCTGAGCATAGCTGAGTGTGACACCCCTCCAAAATTACTTTATAGTACAGCAATTTTTTGTTTTGGGGTCACAAGCAGTGGTGCTCAGGACTTATTTCTGACTCTGCAATCAGAAATCACTCCTGGCAGACTCAGGAAACCTTATGGGATGCAATAACATAATTCAAAATGACTATATGAAAATAATCTTAATGTTAGATGGATTAATAAAGAAAATATAGTAGACTAGAATATTTATATTATGTTTATCGAATAGAATGCCAATACACCATTAAATGAACATATTGCAATTTGAAGCAACTAGTAATATGAAGCAATATGAAGTCACTAGTAAGTGAAATAAATCAGAGAAAGATAAATACTATAAGATTTAGTGAATATATGGACAGCAAAGTCAAAATTGCAGACATTGGGAAAAATTGGTGCTTGTCATAGAGGTCTAAAATAAGTGAAACATCTAAGAGTCAACAGTCAATGTAATATTTAGAGACAGAAGATTATAGTTAATGGTTTGTAGGTAACAACATTGTGGAGGGGGTATATTAAAGCATGCTGGGTGGTTGATTTGGGTTTGGTCTCTGGCATGACATATGGTGCCAGACTTCCAGAAGTGATCCTTGAGCACAAAATCAGGAATAATCCTAGAGCCTTCAGGTATGGCACCAAAAAACTAACTAAGGAAACAAACAAACAAACAAACAAACAAAAAATGCCAAAAGTACAAGCCCAAATTTTCTGAGAATAGATTCTAAAATTATTATGCTGTTACAGGCATCTTGTGTTTCAGCAACTCTAGTGGGGAAAAAAAATCTTTCACAAGAGGAAAGCAGGTAACACGAGTGGCTTGGCCAAATATGAAATATAAAATAATGAAACCACACACAAGTATGTGGAGTCAACACATCTTCTGGCAGGAGTGTGACAAGTTTAATCTTTAAGCAGTGGTTTTTATAAGGTGTAAAGCAACTTATAGGTATTGAGAAGAATGTTTACAATCACAAAACAAAGTTTAATAGTAGATAATACTTAAGCGATGGGTGTGAGCCATAAAATTCTGCATTACAAAGAAGAACTCACAACTCACAATTCAAGGCAGCTCTTTGTAAACCAACTCAAATGCAAAATAAGGGATTATTAAGTAGAAAATATATCTAGGAACATGATCTTCATTGAGCTGGGCTCTATTGTTTTAGAGGTTAAGTAGAGGAATGAGCTAAATTTCCTAAGGTGTAGTCCCCATTTTCTGAGAAGAGTCAATAGCCCAGATTCTTCATTCTGGCTACACCCTTGATTACTAGAAACTGAGGCTGCAAGGACATATTTGAAAAAGAGAGAAAATATTGTCTTTGATTTTGGTCAAATTGGTGCTGGGATTTCTGAAAAGAATTTGATTGAGGCCATATTTTTGCCAGAGATTTTACAAAGGAGAGATTGCAAAACATGGCAGAAAATATAATGTCGATATCATATCATGAATTTGAAAAATATCTCTTCTGGAATTCCTCAACTATCTACGCAGGGGAAGAAGCTTCCACAGTGGGCCTTTTGAGGAAACCCACGCTCTCCACACCAGGGAAATCTGGTGAGCTGAACTACCCTTGAGCTTATGCATGGCATGGCATTATGCCAAGAAATTTGAAGTTATAATTGGAGATAGATTTTAACTAGATTTATTTTAGTGATTATTTTGCAACCAAAAAGATAGTAAATCATTAGGTTGAATATCAGAGACAGGTAGCAAGATGTGTGTCAATTACTTAGCAATATGTGAATAAGAATAAAGGTAATAAGTCTAGAGAATCAGGAGAACCTTTTTGGTTTCTAAATTATTGAATTGCAGTAGTTGGATAACAAAACTATATATAACATCTATTTTTAAGTATGATTTCTTACCTCTTTAATTGTAGGTTACTACATCCATACCACTACTGAAATCTCTTTTTGTCAAGTCCTTTGGATCCTCTCATCCCTTTCAATCATCTCTATTCTCCACCTCTAGAAATCTCAGTTCTGATGTCAGAATTCAGGAATTTTTTTTACCTTGAGTTGGCTTCTCATAATTCTTAGAAAAGCATGGTCTGTTATAATGCTTTCCATCTATTTGAAAGGAAGCTAATTGTTTCAAATGAAAGAGTTTTGCTAGTTATAATCCTATTATTTCCTTAAGAATTCCCACCCCCTATATTAATTTAAAAAAAATAGGGAAAATATATATACAGGCTTTATGTTGAGTTATTTGAAATATTCATTGTGTAATGCTGCCATACTTCACAATTTTGAAGGCTAAAACCTCAAGTCAATAATAATGCTGATTCCGGGGCCCCGGGAGATAGCATGGAGGTAAGGCGTTTACCTTGCATGCAAAAGGTCATCGGTTCGAATCCCGGTGCCCCATATGGTCCCCCGTGCCTGCCAGGAGCAATTTCTGAGCATGGATCCAGGAGTAACCCCTGAGCAATGCCGGGTGTGATCCAAAAACCAAAAACCAAAATAAATAAATAAATAAATAAATAAAAGTAAAAAAAATAATAATGCTGATTCCTTCAAAACACTTCTTCAGAGAGTCTTAGTATCTGGTATTTTGTGGCAATCCTAGGCTTCCTTTAGTTTGTAGATATACTTTCCTCAATCTTGCTTTTGTATTCAATGGCATTTACCCTGAGTCTGTTTATGTGTTCAAATTCTCCTCTTTATAGGGACAGAGATTGAATCAGGAGCCTATTCTATTGAAGTCTGACTTCATAACAACTAAATTTATAATAAACTAATAAAGTCACTTTCTGAAGTACTGACAGGCCTGCAAACATAAATTCCTATGATCATGAATTCCAATAGAACATAGTACAATCCATCTTCTTGGTGGCATTTAGAAGGGAAGCTCTAGATCTGAAATGTCTTTTAGAAAGAGTGATGAGGAAGCTTTGAACTTGTCTCTGAGGGTTTTTCACTATATTCTTCCTGCTTTGTCTTGTAATCAAGCATTTATATAGATCAAGTACTTTTTGAAATGCAACAAGTCATTCTTCTAGCTGCCCTCTGTCCTCATTGGTGCTGATTTTACTCCTGAAATTTTACTTATGAGCAATTCTTACAATCGTCTCATTGTTTGTGTCTTCAAAAATGTTTTAATAATATTCATAATTATGAATGGACAGTATGTAGTATTTTGGGGGGGAGTGCATACCCAGCAGCTCTCAGGGATTACTCCTGGCTCTGTGCTCATAAATCGCTCCTGGCAGGCTCTAGTGACCATATAGGGATACTAGAAACTGAACCCAGCTCTGACACGTGCAAATCAAACACCCTGATGCTGTACTATCTCTCTGGTCCCAGTATTTAGTATTTTTAAGAATCCTTTCATATATGCTGCTCCTCTTCTGGTTGGTATAGTCCACAGAAACACTGTTATGGTAAAATGCAAACCATTTTCTTAAAAAAAATTCTTGGGACATCACAAATATATTTTCCTATAAAAACTTTGCGTATATTTATTTTCCTCATATATAACTGTTAGGTATTTGGAGCTGAATAGTGTCTAATTCATTTTAGATCTGTCACAACTTGCTCAATTGTATAGATCTTGCTAAACAACCACACAATGAATTTGCTTCCTCCTATGCTTAAAGGCAATTAAAAAATAGTGTGGATTATAAAAAAATTAAAAATTAACTGGCATTTTGTTTGCTGTGTACCCGGTTCTGCTCTAAGGCCTTGATACAAGTTAATCACTTAATTTTCATTAAAACCTAATAAATTGGTTAGTGCTGTTATTCTATTTTAAAAAGGATGTGCTAAAGATACAGACAGCAATTTGCTTGAGATTACCTAGCAACATGGATTCTGAGCGATAGCACAGTGGAAAGTCTTTTGCCTTGCACACAGCTGACCTGGGTTCCATTCCTGGCAACCCATATTATCCCCTAAGCCTGCCATGGTGATTTCTGAGCGAAGAGCCAGTAATAACCCCTGAGTGCCGCTTGGTGTGACCCAAAAACAAAAATAAAAACAAACAAACAAAAAACTAAAGGAGAACAGAGTACCTGGTAACCAAATGGTATTTTAACTCTTAATGATTTTGACACACTGCCTCTCAAAATTGTTCTCTGAAGTGAAGTTCCTTATTTTGGAATCATGTCCAGCTCTACCACTAACAAACTACTCAATTTTGTTTTGGTTTGGTTTTGGTTTTTGGGTCACACCTGGCAGCTCTCAGGGGTTACTCTTGGCTCCTTGCTCGCTCAGAAATCGCTCTTGGCAGGCTTGGTTGACCATATGGATGCCAGAATTCGAACCAATGACCTTCTGCAAATGCCTTACCCCCATGCATCTCTCCGGCCAAAGCTACTCAATTTTAATCAAGTTTTTAACTCATCTACACTTAAAGGTTCTTTTTATCTCTAAAGTGGAAATAATGATGAGTCCATCCTCATAAAATGAATATATGTTAAAGCATTTCGAACAGTGAGGTCTTTTGCATCACACACACACACACACTGAGAATTTGAAAATTTATGGTAGACTATGTAGCTAATTGAAGCCATACTGCCTCCTGCTGATGATTAATAGTGTCTGGCTTCTGAAGAAGGATGGTATTGGCATATTTTTAGAAAAACATTTTATGAAGGATGGAACTGAATTGTCACATTTTATGAAAACGAGAAAGAGGAGGTCAGAGGTGTTTTTGATAGCAACACAAAGGACCTTTGTATGTCTTTAAAACAAATTTTAGTGTTAAGAGTTAGGAAACCTAGACTTCTCTTGACTTGCAAGAGTCCTCCTGACCTCTATGTCCTTGTGAAGGGGCCATGGGAAGGCCCGTAAGAAGGAAGAAAAAAATTTGTAAATATTTTAGAAAACATATACTTGAAAGGAAATTAAAAAAATCAAAAATTTTCAATAAGAAAATCCTGTTCAATGAGTCTGTTGAACACTTGTCAACAATTCTTTAGAAAACTGCAGCAGTTTACATGCATAGCCAGTTGCTTTCTAATTGCTACAGCAGGCTACCACTGGGAAGAACAAAGGAAATATTTAGCACATCGTAAATTCTTCTATGGCCTGTAGAGTGGCTGGAGTTCAGATTACACGTTTATAACTTGCGTTTGAGAGCCATTTCTACTTCACTTTGATAAAGCTGTTGGGAAAGCTGTTGGGCACTGTTTCTTCTATGGTTCTGAAGAAATACAGATAGTATCATTCATTTTTTTTTTGGAGATCCAGGAAGACTGGAAAGATGTGACCATGAAGGGATCTCTTTGCAGAGAAGACATACTTTTTAGCACAAGAGTAGATTTCTCAGTGAGTGGATGGTGTATTTTGTGGACACTGGAGCTCTTCATCCTAGACAGTGGT
The DNA here is from genome assembly GCA_004027635.1 of Crocidura indochinensis. Lineage (NCBI taxonomy): Eukaryota > Metazoa > Chordata > Mammalia > Eulipotyphla > Soricidae > Crocidura > Crocidura indochinensis. The sequence continues at coordinate 5,877 of PVKC010013875.1, forward strand.
CTGCTCACAAGCCATGAATGAGGCAGTCTGAAGAATAGACAAGACCTAAGAATAGATCCAGTTTGCAGGGTTGCCAAGGAGAGCAAGCAAGAGGAGGCAGAAAATATGCATCTTGGTACTAATCATGAAAGAGGCACCACACAGCTAGGAGAGAGACCACCATGATCTAAAAAAAGACTAGGAAAGCACTTACTAAGAAAAATCAGATATGAGTTGAATAGTTCTTGAGGTTATTTATTGAGGCACATTTAATGAATCTGTATGAATATGCAATGACATATTAGTCTGTTTTTTGGAGATTCTTATGAATTTTAATTTATGCATTTTCCTAGAAAATATATTGTGGAATGAAAAGCAGATTTTTTTTTTATTATTTATAAGCCATATTTGACTTTAGATCCCTGTGCTATTCATAGGCATAAGAACTATCTGACAATTCACCCAGTGACTAATTAAATGTGGGAGCACAGTTGACTCCATGATAGTCAAGGAATCTTATTCCAACACATGGTAGAAAAGGTTACACTTCAGTGTCCTTGATACAGGAAAAATAAGAGTCCATTTAGATGTAGTCTAGATTTAAGTTGAATTTTTGCTATATTTGAAGTAAGAGAAAATTGTATCTTTTTCAACATAAATTTGATCCATAATCTCATTATTTTTCCCCTGACATTATTTAAAATGCAATTTCTTTTGTTTTAAAAATAAAACAGAGATGAATTAAAGTTAGTCTCATTTTAATTTTCAGTTTGTATTTTAAATAAAAATTCTGAATAAACAGATACAGTTTACACTGATTATTGTATGTGTAATTTAATCTCATAGCCTCTTTTCATACATCTTTCAAAAATTTGCCTAACTTCTGAAATGATGAATTTTTTTAGTATGTCATATATATAGCCTGAACCTCAGAAGGAGATATTCACTCTTTGGTAACTCAGCATATATGATAAACATAACTTGCTTAGGTAATTAAGTTTCCTTTTTCATCTGGCATGGTGAAAAGTGCTGAAGGCAAATAGAACTTCATTATAAAGCCATAAAAATACCTAATTTTCAATCAGTCTGACACCTACCTGAACTATAAGAATTTATGCTACATGATTTCTATCACTTCAGAAAATATCCATCATGCTTATGTAAATAAATATATAAATTTCAAATATATATGAAACATGGATAGGAAAAGTTAGTATGATGAAATGAGCAGTATAAATTAAAAGCCTAGTGCATAATATTTATGAAGGTATACTGTCAATTCATTGTCACAACAAATTAAACTGCTTACAAAATCAAAATTGTCTCGTATCCAGCCAAATAGTTTCTTGTTTCAAGCAACATATAATACAAAATCATACAATCACTCCTTTGAATTTCTTTAATAAGGTTTATTCAGTATTCATAGCTATCAAAATAGGCCCAGAATAAGTAGTGTCTTTGGGAATTTTTGGAATTGTTTGGATTGCTACTCTATTTGTTTAAAAAAAAAAACAGCAAAGAAATAGTACCACAAGTACCTTTGCACTCTCTCTACTTGGGTTCAATCCGGGCATCCCACCTGGTTCCCTGAGCACTGGCAAGACTGATTCTTGAGTGCAAGCCAAGAGTAACTCCTTAGCATTGCCAGGTGTGGACCAACACCGCCCCCCCCCCCACAAAAATAAAATAAATAAAAGCATGACATAATAACAAGCCCAATAAACTTAATTCTAAGAGGGAATCTTTTACTGTTCCAGTGCTTACAAAATTGAAGGGCTCATGTTTTAAGAAGATAAAAAAGGAATTCCTTCTCTTCTGTGGAATAAATGGACTATCTCACCCATGAATAATGATTAACGCTCTTTCACTGAGAGAAAAGACTTGTCGGGGTTCACACCTGCAGCATTCATGAATTACAGGCCCCATTCCCTTGAAAGAAACTTAATAATCACTATTCACAGGTGAAGTGTGCTTCAGTTGGATATAAAAAGTTAAGATAAAACCAGTCAGGCTTTGTTTCCAGTGCTGTTATGTTCCCAGCATTCCATCCCCTCCAGTCACTGCAAAAATACTTGAGGAGCTTTAAAGCTACCCAAAGGTGATGGTGTAAATACCCTTTCTTCTCAGCTTAGTTCTGTGTTTATCAGAGATTCAGAGGTGGCTTGAAAGGTCAGAAAAACAAGCTGCCTGAAAACTTGGAGCTGAACCCAGGTAATCAGGCCAGTATTTTGACAACGGCCCTCTTCTTGCTGCCATTCAGGTCTAAACTGACGTCAAGTTTCCCAAGACTCAGGCTTAATCTGGCAAATCTGATCTTATAAATATAAACACTATAGACATCCATTTAAATAAAGGTATAAATTGGACTGTGGACTTACATCTGTGATTGAAAATAACTTTAAGTAGAATACAAATAATTACAGGTATATGCACAGAAATGTATTTTTTCAATTTGGTAGAAAGATTATTATAGTTGTTACTTTTGGTTGTTAGTTTTATTTTGGGAGGTAGGAGAGCTCTCTGGTTTGCTCAGAAAATCTGGATTTCCCTCTTGAATATTTTCAACTGAGTAGGCAATTCAATATGAGGGCCTAGAGTTCTATTTGTTTGTTTGTGGGTCACACCAGGGGTTACTCCTAGCTCTGTGCTCAAGAGTCGCTCCTGGCAGGCTCAAGGTGCTCCACATGTCCTCTCATATATTTTCTTGTTTGAAAAAGTATTTTTTGTTTTAAAAAAGCAGATTGTTTTAAAAATATTGATAATACAGGCCAGTTATAATTCAATAAAATATTGAACGCGCTTTCTATTAAAATCTCCATTTAACAATTACTTGAGAAGTCTTAAGCTTTTCAAAAATTTCCACTATAGTCCCTGTTAATATAGAGTGAACATGTGCTGAGCTCTAGGTTGCTTATAGATATGACTTACATGCATTGGTAGAGTCTGTGGTTCAACTTCCTCTCCTTCCTGTCCTCCAAAGAAAGAGTGCCCCTATAATAATGAGCTATGTTTCTTTCCTCAGTCCTACTATCCAATTCCCCATTTCATTTTTCCTCGATGCATGGATTATCATGACTTCTTTTGTGCATACTTGGACATTTTAGAGGAAAAAATTCAGTTGAAGTGTAAATTTTTTCTGCTTGTAACTTATAGACAGTTAGTTTTGAAATGCTGGGTATGGAATCAACGGTGAAGTTCAGAAAAAGGTTATCCGACCTAGGCAGGGTTCAGAAGCATTGGAAGGATGAGAAAGAGGTAGCATTATATGTACTTGTGCGCAGAGAAATCTTCTGTTCTTAGTGGTGCTAATGGAGTAAGAGAAACCAAGGTCAAGGGTGGTGATAGAGAGAGGGAAATTTGAGTCAATGGTTTGCTCTTTTTTGTTTTGGCTTTTTTTTTAATAATCTACTTTTACATTCATAAGCTGTATTAAGTAAAACAAAGGTGTAATCAATACGCAAACATATATCTATATAAGTTACAGATAAACTTTTTCCACTGAGTTTTTTTCTCTAGCTTTGAGTTCAACGTTATATTATTCACCACAATGCTTTTCTAAGCATAACTTAAAATATATATACTTTACTATGATTTTAGACCATGTGTTTACCAAATATAAATTCAGCTCTATTTTAGGAATCTTTAGATTTTTACCTAATATAAAATTTGAGTATATATTCACAAAATATATGAGAAAAGTATGCTAAAAACAGTAAAATGGGATTGCAACTCATACAGAAGCTAATTATGTTAGTAGCTAATGTTGAGTCACTGTTAAGATTTAGTAAAATTAACCTGATCAGATACAGAAAACAAGGGACAATTTTATTCATGTTAAGAAATTCAGTTTTAATATTTGAGTGCATCTAATAATATTTAGTTTGATAGAGTCAAATAATTCATCAGTATATCAAATGTTAACACTACAGTAATTATATATATGATTACTACCAAAAATCCTCAATCTAAGTAAAACATTATCATTTTGAGACAGAGCCTAGATTTTTCATTAATAATTAATTTTGTTCTACAAATAAACTATAACATACAACCAAACTTCTTGATTTAAAAAAAATTAAGTAAGTGGTTTTGTGGTGTTGGTAAGGATTCAAGAGTAGTAGTAGTTTATCAGATAACAAAAATGAAATTTGTAAACAATATGAACTACTTTAATGCTTGGAATCAGGATTTGTTTTTAGGTAATGCCATGTTTTATTTTTAATCAAAATCAAGTTAGAAAGCATAACAAATTAAAGTATTTATCTTCTTATATAGACTCCCTTCACTGAAATAATGTCACTCATCATAAGGCATTTCAAGTGCAATCCGTACAATTATAGTAGGGCCAAGTACTTTCAAGTTGGCAGTTCCTGCAGTGGGTTCAGCTTCCAACCATTACCCGTTTTCGTTTCCTTGTTAGTTGAAGTAGTAGGTCTGCCAGGTCTTTTTGCTCAAACACTTATAAAACTCATAGTTAAGAGGCAGGTCTAGGAAAACTCAAAAACAAAGAAGATGAATTCAAAAGCAGCTGCTCCTGTAGTTTGATCTCAGTATTTCACTGTGAGTCATGATGTCTTCACAGCAACTTCATACTTAAAAGATTCTGAAAGTTGATTGATTGTTCCCAAACTGCTACATAGTTTTATTTGATTAACCACATATATTTTTTGCCAATATGTCTGGCTACCTATTTAAAGTTAGTGCATTGCTGGCAGTATTACAAAAACAGATTTTAAGGATTGGAATCAGATTTGGCAGGAAAGGGTTCGGTTCCAAACTCATAGGTGATCTTAAAATTTCATTTGACATAAAAAGAAAACCCTTTACAGTCAAAAACACAAGGCTGTACTTTCATTGAAAAAAAAAGAGAAAAAGCTTCTTGTTTATTTTCCTGTTTTTTTTCTCTATTAACAAGCCCCTTGATAAAAAGATTTTCGAGTGATATTTAAATATACATAGATAGATACATATACACAAATTTAGTTCAGAGCATTATTTAGCTGAGAAATACATTTTTACTCCTTTCAGTAAGAAAAAAAGGCATTTTCAGAGGTTCTTTTCAATAAAAGAATCTTTTGTCCTTCCTCTTGGCATTTTGAGGTTTAAACGAGTTGTTTATATACCTCAATGGGTTGAAAAGACAGATGTATTTTATGTAATCTTCCATGTAAGCTTTTTTCATTTCCCTTATAAATTACTTTTCCATATTTTAAAGCATAGTTATGTTTTCAGGGAAAAATAACCAAAAAATATGAGTTGTTATTTGTTGGCCACCACGAACCTTTAGATATAGTAGGTATAAATCACAGTAAGCAATAAAATTTCATGCTAAAAATGAACCACAACTTTATTAAAGAAATATTTATTAAAATTCTGTTGTCTAGTTTTCATTTTGCCAGAACATGAGTGTATGAACTATATTTGAAAGCTAACAGTTAACAACCCATGTTTCATATTATAATTAACATTAAAAGGATCTGTTTCTATTAAGGAAAGCAAGCTTCTTTAAGATTCAGTGATGAACTGCTTTTATATTTTGTAGTAAATCACATGTAAGACAGAAAGAGAAAGGCAATAAAGAACAAAGATTTCAACCCTGGAATACATAATTGAATAACAATAATTTAAATACACATGTCAAATTGTGTGTGCAGTAAGTTCACAGAAGCACAGACCTATGGATTCTTGCATTTTAATGTCTATAAACCTTTCTGCCTGCTTTTAACTCTTTAAAACCTGCATACAAACCAAATATATAAAATGTATTCTTCGGATGGAACTAGAGTCCAAAGAAAAACAGAAAACAAACGACTTCTGAAATGGCTTAACCAGACTAACAAACCTGTGCTTTAATGGGTGAATAAAAAGCGCTCAAAACTAAAGGCACAATTAAGCAGATGGCATTTGTGGTGGATAACTGAGATTTCTCTAGTTTACAAATACTTGATTGTAATGAAATAATTCAGCTCAATTTTTCAATTAAGGGAACAGAAATTCCATTATTTGTGGGTTATGAAAAAGGCAATGTGAGAGCTCCCCCTAATGACTCACAATAATTCATAATGTACCCTGAAATATACTTCCAAATTTAAGATACTTTAAGGTAATTTTTCAGATGTCTAAAGGATATTAAAGGTAATCAGACTTGAAGTAATAATTTTATACTTTGTAATAAGTCTAAATTACCTTTCCTATCATGAGATAAATCATAGACAGAGCTGGAATTGGAATCTGAAGCCTTTTGTGTCTCAAAGTCATTTTCTTTTGCACTAATACACAATAACCATCAGGTTGTGTATTTCAGAAGTCTCTAGACCTAGTAAAACCCTTTAGATCTATCTGGTCAAAGGCTAAGGGACCTAGATAGTTATACTGCTTCTTAGTAATACTCATGGAGTTATTGGAGAAGAAGTGAAAACCCAATTATATACCCCATTCTGTCTAATTTCTATTCTGTTTTGTTATGTCCTAATCTGTAGGTTGATTAATAATTAAAGTTTTCTTTATGCAAAATGTAATATTATTAAAAATTCTGGAAGTCTTAAATTTATATTACTTTAAGATGAAGAATATTTTGTGTATACTAATAGGGACTTTTCATTTTCTAATATTCATTTAAATCTTAAAATATTTACAACACAGTATGTATAATTAAATGAAAAGTTGTAAACTTTATTCTTAGGACCTCAATGCAAACATGTAAAATTTATAGAATATATTTAATCAAGTCAATTTATTGAGTTCTAAGATTATATGCGTAAAATAAAATTTTGATTATTTATCACTTCTCACATTTGACTTTTCCTTCCAAAGAAGTTGAAGTAATTATGGTTCTTTCATTTTTTCTTGTGTAGACACATAGGAACTATATGCTTCCTTAAAAAGGAAGAAGTTTAATGGAAAAATGTTCAAAGTTTAGCATAAAATAGCTAATAAAATATAACTTTCTGGGGTAGAGGAGATTGCCAATGGTTGGGTTTCATGAAGTAAACTGAGTTTTTATTCTGGGCACTGCATATGATTCCCTGAAGCCCCAAAGAGCTCAGACCAAATATACAGTATATGTAATAAAATGAGTATAACATACCATTCTACTAAAAATATTTATTTTACTGCATTATTTTTGTCAATTATTCATACTCTTTTGTTTACTTGAGATACATTTTTGGTATTACTAAATTCAATGGACTATGTGTAAATGTGTTGACTTTAGCTTCTAAGTTTCCAGAAGTCTTCTTGGAATTTTGCAATAAAAAGTAAAAATTATAATATATGCATGTAACTTAATAGTGTAAACTTTAAAATTTGAAGAAAAATGAAGTCAACCAACACCTGATAGAGATTAGTACATTTTACAGTACATTAAATAAAATTAATGACCAGGAACTTGATTAGGAGAAACTGAATCTGATGATAAAGTCAAGCAAAAGCAAGAAAAAGGAAGATGATGCAAGATTAAGTAATGGAGGTAAGAAGTAAAGTGAAGAAGTGAAAGGAGACTTACTTTGGATAAACATTCTAATTGTCACAGAGAAAAATCAATGGATTTTATCTGTATTTCTTCCTTGTGATTGTGAAATTTTTACATGGTGGTTAGGGATTGGGTTTTAGTCGGGTTATTAGCATATTCAAGATATAAGGGACATGACTAAAATCTAACAATCAACATTTTTATAAGCACAGTGCTTAAATAAAGTGATTAAAAATAAAAATGATTTTTAAAAAGATATAAAAGCCGATTAAAAACAATTCATTGCCCCATACATGTCTAATAGTCTTTAAACTAATTAAAAATTAATATTACCCAAAATCATTACATATTCATTTGTGAGGTGAGCCTAGATTTTGACAATAGATATTCTGGCTAGTTATAAAATCTTATTCTCTAATTGAAACATTTCAGAAAAACTGTATTTAGCATGCAATATGGTTAAAAGAACTAAATGAAATAAGTCATGTAACATACCAAGTAGGCAGTAAATTGTAACTATGATTTTCAGATGAACTTAAACTACACATGGGGACATAAGAAATAAAATACTATCACATTGTTTTTGAAGATTTACAAAAATACAATTAAGGTTTAATGTTGTATATATTTTTTCTGTTTAGGTTCTCCTTTCCCTTTTCTTTGTTCCAAATTCTGTAAGTCTAACACAAAAATGAGATGCTTGATGCATGTATGTATCATAAATTATTACCCTAGAAAAGATATATCTGACTGGGAGGGAAGACAAAAAAAGAAAAGTTATATATCCATCCGCTCACAAAATTGTATTTTCCTTATTTCCTTTCATACTGTTCTTAGAGGACTTACTTTATTTCATTTTGTCCCTATAGATCAATCCAGTGTGATGAAGAGATGAAATAGTAATGAATATTAAAGGATGAAATAAAAATAAGAATTTTCCTATGTATGCATACATATGTATAATTAGGTGCAGGATAATACTTGCAAATCTGAAATAATCAACTAAACTAAAATATTGCTAATGATTCAAAAGAAACTTTACATTTTAAAAGAAAACAATTTCATTTTCACAGTCCTCTTTTCATCTAAACAGTGTATTACAGATTGAATATGTTTACACTAAAATTTTACATTTTTACTAATTGATTAGATAGTGCCTAAGTCAAAGCTAAAAACAAAAAACATAAATTAACTACAGAGTTTAACCATGTTAAATATATAATACATTTCTAAAAATCTGAAAGAAACAAAATGACTTCTTAATCCTCTTAATAGTCTTTTCTTGTATAACTTTTAGGTCACAAATTAAAAAAATAATTTTATTTGCATGTTTATTGATTTTAGAGTGTTACAAAGATAGTGCATTATTAGTCTTGGGTTTAAATGCTTAAATCCATAAAGAAGTATTTAGATTATGAGAAGTATTCACTTTGGTTATGCATCTAAAATCCTAAAAATCAAAACTACAATATATTTTTCCACTTTAGGAGGGTAAAATAAATTAATCTTGCATATTAAGACTTAATAGTTTTCAATCATGTAATAAGATCTGTTTAACTAACAAGTTTGGTTTTTATTATTATGAATATGAGAATATAACTCAATTACAAATCTATTCTCTTTCTATACTATACTTTATTCTTAGTTCTAGACTTTGAGAAGTATTTAATTTTCCCTTCAGTAATCTGTTAATTTGACTAAAATGTGTTTAACTAAAAATGATGTTAATTCTTTACTATCTACATATTTGGAGTATAGAATTGTATCATCTGAAATAAAGGATCAGGTAGAGTTGTATGGACAATATAATTTAAACAAAAATCATTAGTTTTTATTTTACTTTAAATTTAGAAATAATGTTCCTAAACCTATCTGAAACCTTGTTGAACATACGTTATTTATTAACTGCTATAATCACTTCAAGTATCACCATTCTTTCACAAAACTTCCCAACGTACTCAAAACAAAATTTAAACTGTATGACAGAAATATTCATAATTTGATGGAAAAACAGTTGGTTTTCATGATAAGATGATAGGTTTTTATAATAAAGTTAAGTTTTGTGGGAATCAGAAAAGTAATTGGTTTCCTTTTGAGTTTTGGATACACTTCTGAAGAAACAAATTCATAGTGGAACATAGGCAAAAATATTTACAATAAATTTTAAACATGGGAAAAGTGAACCTCCAAATTTAGACATGTAGCAAAAGTAAAATCTGATTTAGCAAATATTTTCTTATCTCTTAAAATTGCAATATAAAAAGTGCCTATAGATGTTTTATGAGAAAACAGAGCTTTATTAAATTATTTGCATGGATAGTTTCTGTACTTTTGTTTTTGACTACATGCTACTTAGATATCACTTTAAAAATGTGTCTTTTAAAAAATTTCTAAAAATGCGAAATAAAAAAATTAATCTAATTTTTTAAATGCTTAACTACTCTGGCAAGAGCTGAATGAGGAAACTGCATGGAGATCAAAAAGAATAAGAAAGCATAAATCAAGAGATTAGATATAACATGGACAGTTGCCCAAGGTGCCATCTACTAGATTTGGTGGCCCAAATTTGTTTTCAATAAACCACGAGAGTTGGAAATGAATGGTGACTAACGAACTAATCAGAACTAATCATAGACTAATAAGGGTGGGAAATTTAGCTATACACTTCCTTCTGATGCCAGAACCTGCAAAATACCAACATCTTTAGTAAAGAATGAATTTGAAAAAGTACCACATCGAAAGGATCAACTAAAAAATTTGGCTGCAGTTCGTACAACAAAGAAAAGCCTGAGAATTTGTAACCACAAGCAAGGTAAAACTCAAGTTCTGAGCCAGAATTCATTCTATTTGTGTGGTCTAAAAACCTCAAGATCAAAATTTAGTTTAATTTGCTCCTGGCTGCTAATATATTTTGCTACCTGGCAAAAGCTACTATTTAATTTCTGTAGAGGAATAGCTCTTGAATCAGGGTCACAAAAATGTCCTTATAAAGTCTCAACTCAAAAATCATAAAATTTCAGGCCCAGAGCAGTAGTGCAAGCCGTGAGGCATCTGCCTTTCCCACGCTAGCCTAGGACAGACTCGTGTTTGATCCCCCGGCATAACATATGGTCCCCCCAGACAGGAGCGATTTTCTGAGCACATAGCCAGGAGAAACTCCTCAGCGTCACCTCTGTGGCCCCCAAAATAAAATTTTATAAAATTTAGAAAGACTATGAATTTACATATTTAAAACATATGCTCTGGGCAGTTGAAAGAAACTATGTAAAACAAATAGCACACTGTCTTAAATGTTGCAATATATGTGATAAAAAACAATGCATATATCATAAATAGCAAGTCTTTTAAATAAAAAATGAGATGATAGATATAACTAGTATAAGATATGTTAATAAGATTTGACACAGCTAAAGAGAGGTATATTACAGGTATATTAGATTGGAAGATAGATAAGAAATGATGTCATTTGCAGAACCAAAAGATTTAGAGTTACTAATAGCCATATAGTATGAAATATCTAATTTCTGACTAGAAACAAAAAATTAGGTGAGAAGGTTGAAAGAAAAAATAAATCATGTAATTAGATTTCTAAATGACAAGATTGAAGAAAATATAGAAAAAGCAATATGGAAAGAGGTATTATTTAATAAATTTTCATAATTGATAAAAATACATATTAATAAATTAAAAGTACCTCAAGAATTATAAGCAAATATATACATATTTAAACATATACGAAATCCACATTGAGAAATTATAGGACATATTATTTTATCAAGGTAAAAAGTAAAAGTATTTCTTAAGGGATCTAGGCCACTTGTCCCACATATGATCACCCTGGTTTGATCACAAGCATTCCATTTTATCTTCAAAGATTTCCAGTAGTAACCCTTGAGTACCTTTTGATCTGGCCACAAAATAAAAATAAAACAATAAGTCATACATTGAAAACTTAAGAATTATACATAGCACAAACCAAAATTAATTATGTGGGGCCAAAAAGATTCCCTTACATAAAGTCAACTTGTTTTTAATCTCTGGAATTATTCCTGAGCATAGAGCCAGAAATTAGGCCTGAGCATAGTGAGTTGTGACCCCCAGAACATAAAGTAAATAAACAGAAAAATTTAAAAAATCAATTAGGTTCTAAAAGCTAGATATACGTCTTTAATAGGAAGAGAAAATATCTGGGAGATGGCATGGAAGCCATATAGATATAGATGAAAGAATTGCTATAAACCTTAGACATAGAAAAAAGGGTTTATAAAACTATTGAACACCAAAATTAAGGAAGTTTACTTAATTTATAATTTTTAATGGAACATCTCAGAAAAAAAAAACTGTCTCCAAAGAAAGGTATAAGGTGCAAATAGTACTATTAGCAAACTGTAATTTACAAGCTAGTTCATGATACAGCATGATACATGATTTCAGGTATTCAGTACTCTAACACCAATCCCATCTTTCCTCCAACGATGTCCCTTTCTCAACCTCCCAACCTGCCCACTTAGGCATTCAACTATTTATTTTATATTGATATGAAAAGAATATGTAATCTTTCTAAAGTCATTGTCGAAGGATTAACTGATATCTTAGGAGCTAGTAGAGCCTTCTGTGATCATTGTTTTTTGCTCATTGAACTAACTGGGCCTTCAAGCTACATTCCCATTTAATTTTCTGTGTTCTTTTGGGGCTGTGAGTACTATAAAATTTGGAAAAACCACAAATGTGGTACCACATATGTGGTTGTGTGCTCCAGGAGATTATTGGAATGATTTAGTAACCTGATCATAGCTGGGCTGTTTATATGGTGGTGGAGATAGGAAAGTAGGTGCAGGTGTGGAAGTAGAACTAGGCCCAACAGGGTAGAGACTCGCTCCATCTTGAGAAAGATTCAGAGATCAGAGCCTGGCATACCTAGTTTGAACAAGCTGTGACTTCTCTCCCATGTTGATAGTTTAAAATTCTTTTATAACTAGACAATACAAACTAAAACCCTTGCTGTATTTTATCAAACTTATTACTATAATATCTAAATATATTTTTACAGTAAACATCAGTAATGTTGAAATTCAGAAAAAAATGAAAATGCCTACCATGATCACTTTTATTCACAATCGAATTGTGAGATCTCATAAATAATAATATGAGAAAAACAAATGAAATTTCAAAATTGGGAAAATAAATCAGAACTCTTGTTGGCATATAGCTTTATCATATACATAAGAACCCAAAATAATTTATATGTGTATCCAGTAGGATTGAAGTGCATTTGCTAGATGAAAAATAATAAACTGTTTTTTAAACCAATAACAAATAAGAGGATATAGCTTTATAGAAGATGTTATTTTTTTAATTTAATTTAAATAAAAAAATTTTTTTGGTCTTTTGGGCCACACCCAGCAGCCCTCAGGGTTACTCCTGGATCTGCACTCAGTTATCGCTCCTGGCAGATGTGGGACCATATGGGATGCCAGGAATCAAGCCCAGGTCTGTCCTGGGTCAGCTGCATGCAAGGCAAATGTTCTACCACTGTGCTATTTTTCCAGCCCAGATATTATTTATTTTAAGGTAATGTACTTAAAATGATATCTAGAGATATTTTTAAATATTTAAGCTCATATAGAAAAATGATAAGCTTTAAAATATGACACTAAAGACAATGCTAAAGATATATAGCATTAATAAGTAGGAAGAAAGATACAATATTTGGAAGATAATATTGTCCCTAAATAATATATCTCATCTTGCAATTAATGTCCCAAGGAAATAAACATGATGGTAAAGAGAAAATATAGGACTTTCTTAAAAATCATAGATATCATAATTCATAAAATGAATCCAATTTAATGAATCTCATACAGTGCAGAGACCAACACTGGTAAGAATAGAGATGTCAATTGTAGACCTTGATTGTATACTTGGAAACTTCATAACTAAATTAAAAGATAGGTCATTTAGGGTTAGATTTTAGCAAATATAAAAAGTCTACATGTTAATAAAACTAATTGCATGTTTATGCTATCTTATAAAAATCAGGTTATAGAACCGGAACAATAGCAGAGAGATAGGACGTTTGCCTTGCACGCGGCTGACCCAGGTCCTACCTGGGTTCTATCCCTGGCATCCTATATGGTCCCCTGACCCTAAATGCAGAGTCAGGAGTAATCCCTGAGTGCAGCTGAGTGTGGGCCCAAAACACAAAATAAATCGGCTATATTGTAAGTTAAAACAAGTCCCAGGTGAATTATGAACATATATGGAAAAGAGTTTTAAAGACATTATAAGAAAAATATTTCTAAATAATAAATATAATAAGATAATAAATAAGCATACAAATATACAAATAAATGTTTTTGTGGCAGGCAAGAATTCTACCACTGAATCACCCATTCACATTACAAATAAATGTATTTATAACCTGAGTATAGGAATGATTTTATAAATGAGGCATGTAAAACACAAATAACAACTTGTTAAAGTGTATTAATTTAACAATTTAAAACTGAAAAGTTTATTATCAAAGCATACTTTATATAAAACAAGATGAAAATAGGAAGAAAACCAGTTTTGTCATTTGTGTATGTATCTAAAATATATCTTACTAAAGTCATTTTTAGTAACTGGTTAAATAGAAATTACTTCTTTAATCTTTAAAATATTAAAAATGTTATTGCATGTATTACAGAGATTGGGACAAGATCTCTGAAGCATTATGATGAACCACAGTGTGGATATTGTCTGATTATTAAAACACAGATACTAATAAGTACCTCTGGGGACAGATATTTGATGTCACATTCATTAATTTCATTATTATTATTATTATTATCATTATTATTATTATTATTATATTGGTTTATGAGTCACACCCAGTGGTGTTTAGATCTTAGTTCTAGATTTGTATTCAGGAATTACTTCTGGTGATTCTGGTTATCCTCTATCTTATGGAATGCTGTGGATAGAATTGATATCAGTCAGCTGCATGCCAACCAAGAGTTTTATCCTCTGTACTGTCTTTCTTGCTACTCACATGCTATTTTATATTTCTAAAGAATTTCTTAATGAAATTCTAAACATAAGAAGTGTTTGGAAACTATTCTTATAAACATTTATATCATATCATTTACATCCTATATTCTCATAGATAAGCTTTTTTCCTTTTCTTTAATGACATGTCAATAAGTCTTTGATTTTAACTAACACATAATGGCAATTAAGTATATTTGTACGTTTTATTGCTTAATTAAGTAGGTGGAAAACTGGTAGTTCTTATTCAATAGTAAGCAAGGACATTCAGCAAAAGCACTGTGTTCATTCTGTTTGTAGAATAGGCCAACAAAGGATAACTTTTTGTGGTATAGTATATTTCATACACAGAAGCATATCTAGTAGGAAAAAAGATAACAAAAATGTCAAATAAGAGCATCTAATTTGGAGGGTAAAAATTATTTGCCAAAATAACAGCAGGAATTATGTTACAGTAAAGTTTTAAAAGCAATATGGAGTAATGACTTATTTAACTGGCACTAGAGATATGTCTAACACCTGAAGTTATATTTTCTAGGTTTATTTGCTATTGATCTGGGATATTCATGCCAAGAAAAAAATAGACTTTAGACTAGCCAATATTGGTGGTAAATCTTCTAATCTTTGCTTTCTGGTATTTCATAGAATTTAGATAGACTGGTGAAAGGCAATTACCTTTACAAGTTATTTAGATTCTACTTTGTGCAGAGTTTTTAAAAACAACTAACTTTCCTATAAAATACATAGTATTTTATTTCTAGCTGTAGCTCAATGTCAACAGTAAATATGGTTTTAACTATTTTTTTTGGGGGGGGCACACCCGTTTGACGCTCAGGGGTTACTCCTGGCTATGTGCTCAGAAACAGCCTCTGGCTTGGGGAGACCATATGGGACGCCAAGTGATTGAACCGTGGTCCGTCCTAGGCTAGCATTTGCTAGGCAGAAGGCTTACCTCTAGCACCACCTCTTTAAACTATTTAAAAAAATACATTCCCTTAGATTATTGTGTTATATCAGATCTACTGCAACAAATGTTATACATGAAATAATTAATACTTAAGCACTTTCACATGGCAAAACAATTAAAATGTATTTATTGACTGACACTCAGCCTGACCTTCACAGCCATGTTACTGCTTAAGAATATTATTGCTCACGAACCTTACACCAAAGCATTGTAGATGAATCACATCACTTTCATTCAGGACATCAGAAAAGTGGATAGGTTTAGAAGATGTGGGGATGGGGGTTGCCAGTTTACTTCATATTTAAATAAAGTTCTTCTGAGACATTGGGTAGCCAGCAGCCATATGCAGTAACTGAAGGATGAAAAAGCTTCTTTGAATTCCCTTGGGATTTTTTCTCCTATACTACTAAGCATGCATCAAAGTATCTCTGCATTTATCTCATTCATGTGAGGGAGAGATTGAGCCCACCATGGTTCTTAGTCGCTAGTGTGATTTCTCTGCCAATTTTATACTCTAAAATCAGGAGACCCAACCTTCTAGCACTAAATTTTAAAAGGTGCCTATTATGACGGTAGTCTGGGCATAGGAGGTGCGGGGAGGGGGGGAGGTCAGAAAGTAAAATGCCTGTTTCAGATATAGGGTTGGGGGACAAGGTGTGCATTGGTGGTGGGGATATTGCACTGGTGAAGGGGGGCATTATTTTATGACTGAAACCCAACTACAATCACAATTGTAATCACAATGCTTAAATAAAGACTTTATATAGAAAAAAAAGTGAAAAAAAAGGTGTGAGATGACAGCTGTAGGGTGTTTGCCTTGCACGCGGACCTGGATTCTATTCCTGGCATCCCTTATGGTCCCCAAACTTCCTAGGGGAAATTTCTGAGTACAGAACCAGGAGTAACCCCTAAGCACTGCCAGGTTTCCCCAGCAAAAACAAAAACAAACAAAAATAACAAACAAAAAACAAAAACAATAGCAAAGAAAAGAGGTATGAGACAGACTCGAAAACATTAGTTAAGGGAGCTTAGCACTGGTAGTGGAACTGGTGCTGAAATATTGTATTGCTAAAACTCAACTAAAATAACTTTGTAAGACTTGATTATCTAAATAAAAAATGAAAAAAAATGAGTAGTAAATTTATACTATAAAATTAATACTTATACCAGAGCTAGGTAGAGTGGAAATTTGTCCATCTATCTTATTTCACTCAACATAAAAGATGTCATGTACATCCATGTATAGGAAAATTTCATGACTTCATCTTTCCTGATGGCTGCATAATATTTCATTGTGTA